>JAFFZH010002718.1:0-10991 GCA_018420115.1 Euura saliciscinereae
TCCAGATCAGTTTTTTAATGTGTCGAGGATCTGTAGAGCCAACAATTCAAGAAAAACTCTCAGGCGAAAGGACTGAATGAACTCGGTGTAAATGTAACTCCATCCATACTGACCCCGCGCAGAGGATAATTGGATCCGAAATTTTCATGAAGACCCTCAGTCTGCGCTCCGTTATCAGCGGTGAAAACGATGATAGAGTTTTCTAGCATCCCAGCGTTTCCTAGGGCCCGTACAATCCGGCCTACCGAATGGTCCAATCTCGCGACCATTCCTGCGTCAGAAGACAGACACTTTTCATTCTCCAGATAAACAAAGAATACCGCTCGTGAAATACAGTCATTCATGTCCTGATCTTACCAGCGTATAAACGTCTGTTGGTATCCTCGATGTAACCGAAGGTCTCGTTCACTTCCGTCTCGTCCCAAACCTCCAGAGGCTCTTCAGGCTCCCCAGAGTGAGGTGCTAGATGAGCCACGTGCAGGTAAAGAGGCTCCGAAGCATCGTGAGACCCTATCAATTCCTCCACTTCGTTCGTTATCACGTCTGTGAAGTACTCGTGATTCCACTCCACCTCCGATGTCTGCGGGGTATCGCGGTGAAGGTCATATCCGGTGTGATTCTTCCCGGAAGAAAAGAGAAGATCAAATTATGAGTTATCGCATAGAACTTGTTGTTTCTCTATCATCGTCGTTGTCTGCAAAATTTCGCTAACTAACGTTCTGTCTGATGGTGTGGTTGAAGTACTTTATGTACCCGCTGTAGTAGCCGAAGAAAGAATCCCCGACGAGTCGGGGTGTGGTCGACCGAGTAGTAGCCAATGTGCCATTTCCCAACCAGTCTGGTGGTGTATCCCAGGTTGCGAAGGTGTTCCGGAAGCAGGGTCGTCCCCAGCGGGACTCCCCATCGTTCTCCAGCCTTGAGAGGGAAGCCCTGCATTCCTGCGGAGGATGTAACAATTTTTTATCATCGCTCGTCGATCGGATAACGCAATGGTCAGTTACCGTCTCGGAGAGGATAGCGTCCTGTGAGATAGGCCGTTCTCGACGGCGTGCAGGTCGGCTGTACGTAGTACCGGTTCAGTATCACCCCATTCGATGCCAGGGCGTCGATGTTCGGGGTCGGGATCTGGTCAGATCCATGAAAACTCACGTCGTTCCATCCCTGATAGTCACAGATATGTAATAATATACTCGATATTAACTACAGTGAGCCATCATATCGTAGGACAAGATCAATTGGAGTTGATTCAATCAAATGACCTGCGACACGTGCAGATAAGAACAGTTAAACCGGTAGTGTAACTGTGCCGCCGGAATTTATTCATGTTATCAACGCAACTTGTTTTTCGTTACTTATCAAATTGTTCCAATTTCGAGATAATAAACATCATTTCAAGATCTGCTGAGTAGGCAGACAGATATAATAAAGACATCAAACACTGCCGAAGCTAGACATTAATATGTCGTAGTGATTATCAAGCATACACTTTTTTTGAAGACTGTTAGAACCGGGAAACAAAAGTTTTCTGACTAACGTTTTACGATATAAAAGATTGTAGAGGCTATAAACGTACAAGTTTTGCTGCAATATTTGCAACTTCTTTTCTCCACGTTTAAAAACACCTGTTATAACGAGTGGAAATGAAAGATGAAGATACAAATGGAAATGGAAATGATCACTGATCAGTGAGACCAACTATTTTGAATTCCATAATGTTACGAGAACATTTTTGTTCTACCAGAAATTTGTCTAATCATTCGTTCGATTGACAATCTATAAGTTCGAACCGTGTTACCAGATCATCAGCTATTATCGTGATGATGTGAGGTCGTCTAGACTGCGTCGAATCCTGATTAGAACTTTTGTATATCCAGAAAATACCGACGCACAAACACGGAACTGCGATCGCCAACAGCACAAGTAAGGCCACTACAGGAGTCTTCATTCTGCGATATTTTTGGTGATTTGACTTATCGAAATTTCAACAACATCGCGAGCATCTGGCTCATCGTGGTACTGAAGAGACGGGGGACACCTCACTATCGGAAATCTGCTCCCACGACGAAAGTCTTAACTATGTTATCTTTTTGCTCGGGGATTGTAACGGTGGGGATAGTGGAATTCCGCAATAAGTAATTGATGGTTGGACAAATTGCATGTCTCTACATTAGCAAATATTATTACAGGTCTCGTATCTACACTGTTAAGATTCAGACCTGTGTGTGAGGCCTTCTTCAAAAACATGTGCAAGTCTTTCATGATAATTCATGGCGATTTGTCAACGAGTTTAAACGCGACAGCTGCGTTCTGTCGTCATCTTGAGATCATTAATATTCGAAATTTAGGTGAGATTATATCGCAAAATGTGCAATTTTTGGTTCCAACTTTCTCCAGCCTCCTTACAAGATGTTTGTAAAACCTGTTTGAATCGCTTCGGGTGTTGGAATAAAAAACATTACATCATTCATGATAATTTGTAACAGTGATTGAAGGTCGTGAGAGTTATTTCTATCCTTTCCAAGTGACATTATTGTCCATTTTGGGAAAACTTGAGTAATTTTATACGACATTTCCTTTTCCACGAATCGTCTACGATTTTATTTTACATGAACCATATATATATACAAAAATTGATCATAATATATTAAAATCTATATTTAGAAAATCTCAATATTATATCGTGAATTTTGTATCTTGTGTTATAGTTTTTGTACGAGACTGAGGTGTAGGGATTTTGTATGCGATATAAGTCTGTAACAGAATATATTAAGATAACGATATCGGATACATCTCCTTTTTCTTATTCTCATTTATCTCCTAATCGACAGTCAAAGGTGTTCGAAACATGCCGATGATTACCCAGCATTTTAATCTCATTCGTAGTACAAAGATTGTCTATGTGTCTATAAAACTATCATAAATAAGATCTAGTTATATGTATTAATAAGTAATAAAAATCATTTGACAACTATGTGGTAAGTCGCTTATAAACACGTTTTAAATAATTATAATCTGGTTTTTAAATTTCTAATCATCGTCGATGAAACTTATCTCAACTAAATCATCATCGTCCTCTTCGTTCTCCTGATCTCCATAATCACCGTCGCTCGTTTCACCCTTCCTCTCATTCGGCCGGTCATAATTAACGGCGTTATTTTTTGCCGTAGTCGTGTCTTTCAGTCAAAGAAATGCCCTCAGACCGACTATCAGTAAGACCATACCGATGTGGGCGCATACCGCCAGGGTACTCAAAGCTGTGGCTGTCGAAGAATGGTGCATCAGCGAATTCGCAGATCCCATCAACCACGGTTCCCACGAGCCGTTGAAGCTCCTGGGATCTGCGTTCACGTCCACTGGCATTAAGGCCTGCTTCGTCAGGATGTTGCCATACTTCTCCAAAAACATGTCCAAGTCTCTCGCCACCTGAAGAAAACAAGCCCGGGGGGGATTCAGACTCGCTACTCTTCTCCTATGAGAGAGTGTCAATGTACTCGACGCGTCGCCGCCTGGCGGCGGCTGGAGGAACTCCGTCTCGCTATAACCTTCCTCAAATTGATAGTCTACGTTCTTTTACCTTCGTATATTCTTTTATCTTGTTCTTCGTCTCGCAGGGATCGTTGACGATGTCGAACAGGCACTCGGTCTCGTTGCAGTAGTCGAAATTCCTTTTCCTCAACTGTCCGGAATACCCGGGGCATTCGACGGTCGCCTTCAGCCGGAGGTTCACCATGGCGCTCGGCTGGGTCACAGGCCCTCCGAGGTAACTCGTGAAACTCTTCGAAACTGCACTGCCCAGTACAAGACTGGTATTGTACGGTGCGTCGTAAAAGTACCGCCCAGAATCTCCGTGATAACCGTCGTAAAACCCGCGATTGAAAGTGCCTGAAATTCATATCGACTCTTTGACTTTGAAGAAGATCAACTATACGACATTGAAGGAGATCAAAAATGACGTTGAAGAAGATCAACGATGATGACATTGAAGAAGATCAAAGATGATGACATTGAAGAAGATCAGAAATGACGTTGAAGAAGATCAAAGATGATGACATTGAAGAACATCAGAAATAACGTTGAAGAAGATCAAAGATGATGACATTGAAGAAGATAAAAAATCACGTTGAAGAAGATCAACGATGATGACATTGAAGAAGATCAAAAATGACATTGAAGAAGATCAGAAATGACGTTGAAGAAGATCAGAAATGAAATTGACGAAGATCGAAAAAGACATTTGAGCATGATGCTTTCCGAACTATACACGACAGTCGCGCACCTCGTAGCAGCTTGAAGCGATTTTTGATCGCTGCCTCCGTCCCGGAAGCCTCGTCGATGTTGAGGAGTATCGTGTCCCTCGCGGCCCCGCGACCTTCGCTGAGGGCAGACCACTGGTCGACGCCGTCCACGTCGCCCAAGTCCCTGACATTCCCTCCAGCTGCTCTGTACAGAGTTGGGAGCCAGTCCGTGATGTGCATCAGCTGTTCGGAGACTCGGGTCGTCTCGTGGAGACGAGGGGACCAGATCGCGCCCACCCCGCGTACGCCGCCCTCGTAGAGGGTGTACTTCGTCTGATGAAGACGAATAACCGAACGGTCATTAATTGGAACGATTTTTTTCTCGTCTGACATCGACTTACCCCTCGAAGAGGCCAATTTGATCCGAAATTACGGAAAGTTCCAACTGAAGCGGCGCCATTATCGGTCATGAACAGTATCACAGAGTCTTTCAGAAGCTTTTTCAAACCGAGAGCGGCAACAACGCGGCCCACGGAGTCGTCGAGGCGGGATACCATCGCTAGAAAATTGTAGGATTCGGTTAAAATGGACTGAAATTGAAGTACAGTCGATACTGCGCAGGCGCGGGACCCACCCCCACTACCAATTGGGAAAGTGGGGGGACCCGCTATAGGCGAATACAGTCTGGCCGAGTTTCAACGTACCGGCATAGACCCTTCTGTTGATTTCCGTGATGTGCTGAAATTCTTCTTCCCTCAAATCGTTCACCGGCACTTCGAGCGGCGGGTGAACCGCCAGATGAGAAATTTGCAGATATAGGGGCCGCGAGGGGTCGTGTCTGTCTATTATCCTGAGCGCCTCCTCGGTGAAGAGGTCCGTAACGTACTCGCCCTTGGCTTCCCAGGCCGGGTTGCCTTCCCGATGCATGTCGAACCCGCTCAAGTTCTACGAGAGAAAGGAGGCCTTTTTAGTCCACCGAAATCTAGACTCTAACCGGAACCGTCCGGTGTTGGTTGATTATCCGCATTGTCCCCGCATGCGTCCATTGAATGTACGAACGCACTCACCCCTTGCTCGTACTTGTAGTCGTAATACGTGATATGGCTGTTGTAAAAACCGAGGAAAGAGTCGAACCCGCGTTGCAACGGCGTGTGCCTCGGCGTGTGATAGCCAACGTGCCATTTGCCAATCAGTCTCGTGACGTAGCCGAGGTTCTTGAGGTGTTCCGGCATCGTGTGAACGTCCAGAGGTATTCCTCGCGGCTCTCCGCCCTTGATTCCAGCACCTTGCATCCCTGAAAAATTACCAACATCGATGGTCTCAGATCCTGGAAACGTTAACAAGATCGAAAAAACTCACCCATCCGGATGGGATATCGACCCGTGAGGAAGGCCGCTCTCGATGGCGTGCACGAAGGCAACACGTAGTGCCTGTTCAGGATTATGCCGTTGTAGGCAAGCGCGTCTATGTTCGGGGTTGGGATCTGGTTCGATCCGTGAAACCCGACGTCGTTCCATCCCTGAAGAGAAGATTAATGAATCAGACAAATGATGATCAGCGGAAGACATTTGCTCAATTTTGATCATGTTCCATTGCAATCTGTTCCATGACGATATCAATGACGAGGGCAAGGTTTCGTTCAGGATGTAGAACATGATGAATGAGACAAATGAAGTTCAGTGGAAGACATTGACTCGAATTTCATCATCTTCTAATGCATCTGTTCCATGACAATAAATGGCAAGGGCAAGGTTTCGTTGAGCATTCAGACTGGTGGCAGACATATGAGGAAGAAAACGTGGGTATTTAATATTTATGTAAGAGGTCGAGTAATTAGGTGGTGAAATAATTTCTGATTAGGTAATGAGTACAAATTTCGTCACCACTTTGGTGGAATTTTTATTTGTTTAGTCTGAGCTGGACGTGAGTCAGATGAAGGGTCCGTGTCTGTATCCTCATTGCACAATATGCTACTGTATATTTCTTACCAGGGCGTGGGCGACCCGCGGTAAACTAGAAGCCTCCGCGAGTGCGCGGGATTAGGAGGTAATTGACTTAAACTCGGCGTGCATCATTAATTCGAACCCCACCGCGTGCCTTGTAAAATACTCTGCATAATCTTTAAGGCGTATGCTAAACCGACAAAAGAGTCAAAGATATACGCGAAGCCAACACGACACGCCCAGATCGAATCGAAAACGGTTATTAAAATTATCGGAAAAGTACGGTTTCTCAATTTTCATGACGTCATCGAGATAGGGAATAAAATGAAACGCTTAACTTTCTTCTTTCTCTTCTACCTCTTTCCGATAATACATTTTTATACATGAATGTGATTATGTTTTTAGTTATTTTCGAAAATATTTCACTTTTGGTTGACCCTAGGGCAAAAATGAATAGGACTAATTTTGAAGGCAATAAAATTGTCCGCAAAAAAGGTAACCACAGTTTTTCGCGTAGGATGAGTCAGTCCGAAGATACACGGGCTTGAAGGGAAGAATACATTTTTATACATGACTCTGCTGATCTTTTTATTTATTTTTGCGAATAACACACTTTCGGTTGACCCTAGGTAAAAAGTGAAAAGGACTAATTTTGAAGGGAATAAAATTCTCCACATAAAACGTAACCACAGTTTTTCGCGTAAGATGAGTTAGTCGAGAGATACACGGGCTTGAAGGCCACAGCCCCGTAAAGAACGGTTGGAGATAACAAAATGACATCATTTCAAGTGGTGTGTTCTCGATTTTTTCACCTCGCGATATCTCAGGCTCACGATCGCAGTACAGGTCAACCATGTATCACGCAATACGTACGAGACTCGGAATGAAGTTTCACGCACCAATTGGCGAACTGGGTGCAAAAATGACTGATTTACGGCCGGATAAAGTCTAGCTATGATATATAAAAACAGACTTTGCACCAATTCGCAACGCTTCGTGATATTCCACTAATGAAAAAATGGTCGAAAACTGATTTGAAACAAACAAACTTACCAAATCATCAGCCATGATGACGATGATGTGAGGTGGTGTCTCGTAGAGTGTGGGCTCGCGGGTCCAATATTCCCGGTCACGATCGGCGGTTGCAACAGCGGCGAGAGCGACAATCACGCTCAAAATTCGGAGCACCATGATCGATCGATTGATTTATCCGAGGGTGAAGATGGTCTTGTTTGATGCGGGGAATGAAAGAATCACTGAATCCTCTTCTTCTTGTTTTAAGTTTCTATAAACTGGGACGAGCCACTCGATCGAGGTCTTGCTCCCGAAGAGCAGAAAGTTATGCAGAAAGAAGATCTCCGCTTATATAGGCGGTCTAGGAGCATCAAGATAAACGGATCATCGTATGAATGAACCCGGCAAGCCGAGGACGGAGCGGGGGTGGAGAGGCTGAGGCTGGCAAGACTCAGAGATGCGGCTCATACGTGGCTAATGACTCTGACAATCAGCAAAATACGTGCTCCGGTGCTCCGGTGCCTCTGTTAACTTCAATGAACACACGTATACGTGCAACCCGAGACCCGGAGTGATCTCGCCCTTTTTTCACTCCCCGTTGTTGTTGTTGGTCTTTTTTTATCTATTTTTTCCTCTCATTCTTTACTCGCTTTAATTTTTTTTAACTCTCTCACTGCAACTGCGCACATGTGCAGCAATTTTCAAATCCCCGACGCTTCGTTTCGTCAGGCATAATTAAATAATCTGAAGAATCTTTCTCCTCAATTTTTTTAAGTAAGCGAGAATTCTTCTTTCACTATTTCAGTTTCTTTACTGCATCTGGATATGGGTGAAAATTTTCTCACGACCTTGCTCAAAGTCGGGTCGCTAATTGAGATTGAACCTTGGAATGTTTTAATTGGGATAAAAGTTCACCTCTACACCCACGCAAGGATTCTGATGAATTCGGGTTTCAAATTTCTCGAGTCATAGGTGTTCTTGCGGATCCTTTCGATTTTTGCGAGTTTTACCGAGGGATCGGTAAGTAATGTTCGGACCAATGGCTGCAGGGGTTCTTTGAGTAAATAATATCACATCTTAATGAAGGGAAACGGCGTCCATTGTTTTGGACCATAGGTCAAGTAGTGTTAATTTAGGGATACCAATTACATTATATTCAGTGGTTTCCTCGTCGGATCGGTACAGACATCCGTTCCTTTGACTGATTACATTAACTTGAAATTCATGTACGACAATTTTTACGCGGAGATGATTGTTTTTGACAAATAAAAAGTAAAAAATAAAAAAAACTTCGGAAGCCGCTCTGCAACGTATAGTATGGTAAAACGAAAAGACTGTGTGGGTGCAGATGCTTCGAGACTGAAGATTCTCCTAACCATTGATTATGCGCTCTGTAATGGATTGAATTAGTATTTATATTCATATAGTTGACATTGTGGATCGATCTTTCAGCCCAATTTGTCACGTGAGGGAAATTGGGTCATTTTTTAATCAACTTGACACGTAGATGATCAATTAAAATACATTTTTCTGATCATCTTTTTCTTTCTAATGCTTTTTTTTATTTCTTGGAGTTGTTGCAAACATTATTTTTCGGTACATCATTGATGACATATTTGTATCTAATTATTAGCTGAAAGTTTCGATTCGTTTTTTTTTTTCTAATCGTATATTTTTCCTAAAATTAATTAAATTTGAGGATCTTTTTAGTCTTCTAACCCACGAAACACTCGCAAATCTATAAAAAAATCTTCCAGCTAAAACTTTTGTGTTCATATTAATATTTCTCATTGTTTTATTGAGTGGAATAAATGTGAAAGCTATAAATTGAATGTTAACAATATTACTATCCAAATGCTGGTATCACATCAATTTCCGTTATTAAATATATCCACTGATAGAAATTTTAGAATAAATAGACCTGCTTGAAAAATTTTTTTTAGTTGATTCTTTGTGGGAATGTGAAATAAAATCTTTGTAATTCACATTTTTATTTGGCGGATGAACCTTAAAACAGATAAGAGCCTCGAATTTTGAGGATATTCTTTTTTTTTTTACCAAAAAATATTTATTATAGGATTAGGATCGTTAATTTCTACTTCATTTTATTTCTTCTGTTTCTCAATTTGTTACTAAAGCTCTCTTTTTTTTCCTAATTTCGTTACACTTTGCTTCAAATCGTGCAAAAAATTTTCCACATGTTAACCGTGAAATATTTTCACATTATCGTGTGACAGGGTTTTTACTTATGAATTATTGAATAAATAAGTAAATAAATAAGTAGTGTTCGAAGTATAATCTAAAATCATAAAAAAAAATTGCGCCTGGTAGCCGCCTTCGCTGCAACCCGACATACGTGACGGTATCGCGAGTGTCGATGGCACCGAGATGAACCGCGTCGTCTGCTAGTCTGCTACTGCAGTACGAACACCTGTTACGGTCACTGGGCACATAATAACACGTATATTCAGTTTACTGAAACCGGTTTCGAGTGTCTTGTCAAATATTTATATTTAAACAGCTTGATTTAACCTGAAAATATTTTGGTTCACTATATCGAGTGCCTAAGTTCCAATTCCGCCAGCTTTACCTATAACCGGTCTAACATCACTCGAGTTGGATGTCTATTTATACACATCGCAAAGGGTATAAAACACGGAATAATCTCGATGTTTACGAGGAAAGAACAGCTGATAAATCGTACGGGTAAAAACAAAGTCGGGAGATTCGAGTTCCTCAAGCTTTTAATCACCGAATTTAAAACTTCAAAGTCCAAAGGTACCCAACCTAACCTCCAAAAAAATATCTAATCGATCATATCAGTAGCTAAACCGTCTCGAAACAATTTCAATATTTATTATAACGTAGAAAAAAAATGGTTCAATATCGTAAAAATCTAAACAAGAATTTTCCTCTTTTGTTTATCACAAAAAAAAAAATTATGAAATTCCTATTTTTTGCTACAATTAATTATTTTTCATCGATTGTATTAATTTTCTCTTCATTTACAGAAGCCAAGACCCAGGTGCTGGCAAATTTGGCAAATTTTGCCTACGATCCGATAAACTACGATTATCTACGTCAGCTGAAAGTCGTCGATTTGTTTCTTCACCTTATTTCAGAAGAAGACAAAGACTTTGTCAGATTCGCCATCGGCGGCTTATGCAACTTGTGTCTAGGTCTCTTTACATTCAATTTATGCCATTCAAACTCAACGACGTCGAACAATCGATAGCAATTGGAATTTTCAAACCCTACTCAAGCTGCCAAAACACGTTCGATTGATGTGAAATTGATATCAGTGACGTAAAAAGAGTCAACGAAGGGCAAGACGAATTTTTTTTTCCGAAAATCGGAACACGTAATGAGAATTTTGTATAACAATATTGTTCTGTGACCCCAGGAGGTGCTGCCCCTCGTGGAGATGGGCAGCACTTCCTTGGATTGCAGAACAATATTGTTAAAAAACGTTAATTACGTCTCGATTTTCGGAAAAAAAAATTCGTCTTGCCCTTCGTTCACTCTTTTCACGTCACTGATATCAATTTCACATCAATCGAATCTGTTTTGGCTGCTTGAGTAGGGTTTGAAAATTCCAAGTGTAAAATGTCGCTATCTCTCTCGCACTCACGCGCCTTGCATTTCCCCTTAAGGGGAAATGAAAGTCACGTGACCTCGTAACCTGAGCCATATGAGTGCGAGAGAGATAGCGACATTTCACACTTGGCATTTCCGAACCCACTGCTAGCGGCCAAAACACATTCGATTGATGTGAAATTGATATCAGTGACGCAAAAAA
>JAFFZH010002731.1:0-20713 GCA_018420115.1 Euura saliciscinereae
AATAAAGTTCGATCCGAAATGGTGGGGGTGCCAGCTTGACCCACGTGAGGCACACGGTTGATCCGATTACGTCTCTCGACGTCTCATTTTCTCTGGAGAGCAATCCTCTATCGTGTGAATGAGGGAAATAAAAAAAAAAAACTTTTTTAGATCAAGTTATCAGCAAAAAAGTGACTAGATTGTCGCTAACTTTCGATGACTAATCATAACTTATCACGGGATTTTTTTTCCTCAGATTCCTTCATTTACATGATGAATAATTGCTCACCGAAGTAAATGAGACGTCGAGAGACATAATCAAATCAATCGTGTGTCTGAAACCTTACGACGAGTGTTTTTTCGGAAATTCAATTTGTCGATGTGTAACGATTATACTTTAAACTTTAAGATATTAATGATTTTGTTTAACCATCGACGGATGTACGAAATTTCCGAATTGAACCGAAATGGAGAGGGATTGTATAATGCAGACTGGGAATTAAGATATTTAGTCACGAGGTATACACGTGGTTTGTTTCAAAGAAACGTATCACTTTGGTTGTTACGCGCAAACACATCACCGCCCCGGGAGCCTAGCCGCGCAATTCCGCGGTCATCTAGTCAATTGATTGGGATTGGCATGTACCAACTCGGTGAACTCGGGGGGATGGATGCGACGATGACGGACATCAAGGCGTTCGAGCCGCAGCCGAAGGCGACGTCGAACGAGAACCATACCTCTATACCCACTCTTCTATTCTTCTCATTGTCAGTTTACGGCGAGGTTCTCGGTGATATTGTAGAGATTATGAATTACGATTGCAGACTATGTATTGCAGAGTGAGGTATATAAATTTGATGTATGTACGTGCCAATTGCAGCCTCGTACCGCCCGAGACCACGAGGCTGGAAACTGGAGACGAGACTATTTATATCGATTGAATGACGAAATACACAGTTGACAGTAATCACGAGTGTCGATTTGATCAAGTGCGGTTCAAATTTGTTTTTTATTCACTATTCAAAAAATATTTACTACGGTAAAATTATATCGTCTTGATTCTAGTAAACATTACTTGATCGTAATAAAATATTTACTTAATAGTATTAAAAAAAAAAACAATTTCGCGAGTCAACATTTGTTTTTTCAGTGTATATTGCTTTTTCTTCTGTTTTTGTGTCATTGTCACGTGTTATCGTCTGAAGAGGTTGATAAATTAAATCCTTCAAACCTCATCATCCCGTTCAACATGTGTTCATCAGCACCTTGATTATCGAACGAATTGATTTAGTTTTCTGAGAACAGACGCAGGATATAAATTCAACACTAATGATGAATTTACTCATCTACTACATCGGTATGGACATCGAAAAATAAATATATGTACAAATATCGAATATAAGAAATTGTTTTCACCTTCACCAATCAATCTGTGAACAAGCACATACATCTATCCGTAACAAAATCGTCCAAGGGTCAAATGAGGTCAAGTTTACACGACTGCGAACTTGAGGATTGTAACTATACTGCAGTCCTAGGTCGAGAAAACGGTACACTTTTTCAAGACGAGCAAACAACGCGAGATTACATTTAACGTTTGCATTCACCCAGTTATCTATAAACCTAATTGATAACGTGTCGAAATAAGATCTCGCTGTCTTTCTCTCTTTTTATTTCCTTTCGTTCCGCAGACGTCACACGTACGTCACATTGATTTACACATATATTTGTAAGCAGAGGCCATTATACATAAACGAAAGAATATGCATCGAAGGATTCTTAAGAAAAAATAAATAAATCATTTTACAGGCCATGATAATCATCACAGCAATTTCTTAAATCACAGCAGTATACCTACGTTTTCAAAGAATGGTCACAATCTTCTGCGATGGGAGTTGTCACATACGAGGAACCTTTCACAGCGAGAAGACTGCAAGAGATTCACTGCGCACGGAATTTTATTGCAATTTATACTATTCAACAAAATTAGCGGATCACTTTTAGCACGGTCGTTCTTTAGCCATTTACGGTGACCCGCTAGTTTTGTTGAGTAATATATTTACTACTATGACCTAAGAACTTGCTGCAAGGACATTTTCTCGGACTCTTATTCAAGTTTTCAAACAAAGTGATAAGAAGTCCAGTGGAAATCGTCATTGAGGAATTGATTTTTCATGACTTTCGAAGCCTTTATACCTTCTTCCCGGCAACAACGATGGACAAAACATATTATATAGATTTGCACTATTCTATGTTTTGCCAACGACATATTTCAATTAAAACAATGCGACACTGTTGTCCACATACCTATAGTATAATCTGTTTGGTGTGTAAATGAATAAATACGTAGTAGGCGCACATCTGATTTACGTTTAAAGCGTAACATAATAACATATACCTCCATTAAAAGTTTTACATAATACCTACACCTATACATGTAGACATTTATGCTGAAATACATGTAATGAGTACACGATACCCTGAATACCTATATGCATTCACATGGAAACATTATCACGTGAATTATTGTTAAATTCGTCAATTCTCTAGGACAATGTAACTCGAATTTCAATTCTAAGTAAACTGAAGAATAACATTTGAATGATTGTAATTACAATAAAATTGAAGGAAATTGAACGACTCTGTTTATTGTTCCATATTTCAAGTGATCAAGATTACAATTACAATTTATTAGTACGTCGATGATCTTTGATAATATTTTGTGGACCCTATTCTTGATACATATCATCATCTCTTTGAATTCATTCGAATTCCTTATCCCTGAGAAATGACCATATCATGAATGGTAAATATATGGGGCATTCCATGTCAACTCGACCAATGATTTTCCCTCACCATTTTTGATTCGCTTCATAATTTTTTATACTGTTCTCCGAACTTCGGACATGGAATGCCCCATATGCATTTTATATCTTGCGACTTACCTTGGAGTTGGTGACATGGTCGGCGGGCACCGACTCGGGAACAGTTTGCAGGGTGCTCCGCATGCTAGCGGACATCTTCGCGAGTCCGCGTTTTTCAACGCCTCAGACCCTTCGGTTCCTAATAATTACGGATAAAAGCTTTCCGCAACACCCTTACAAGACTCCCTCCCCTCGTCTGCTACGCCTGAAGACACAAATTTTTGGAGAAAACAGATGTTATTAATTAAACCAAGTATAGTACAAAACATTCGAAATTGAAGAATAAGAAAAATCCCTTGAACCAATTATATATATTTGTACAAGAATTATTGTTAATTTAATTATTGTAACTGTTTAGTGCGGTGTCGATGAAATCTATTTTTTGTTCTCACATCTTGCAAATAAAATCTGAATTGATTCAGACTTTATTCTGTTACGAATCCATTTTTATTATTATTATTTTTTTGTAATCTTACAACTCAGTCTTATCAGAAAGTATACTACGAGCTTGAAACATAATTTTTACTATACTCGTGAGATGTGGATGATGAAGCAATAAGAAAGAGAAAAAGCCAAGAAAATTATGGTCTTTTCGTCGTTCAATTCAATTCAACTTGGAAAGGCTCGATTTCAACGGATAGTGGGATAGGAGAAAGAAGAAAAAAATGGTACATAACACAGGGTATATTTTTGATTGAATTTTATTGGAACGCGCCTGCAGCTTTCCAATATCAAATTAGCGCACATCGCGTCTGGATTTTATGTAATATAATTGGACAGAATTCATTTCTTTTTCAAACGATGAGTTGATTCCGTTATTATTAATGCTTTTCAATATGAATTAAACATGAGTTTCTGGAAAATTGACTTATTTTAAATCTCTTCTAATGACAAATGCAAGATCATTATAGTTAGGAATTCTCTTTTCTCGTTGAGCCGTCGACTTTCGGAGTACTACGAAAGACGTATTCATCCACTCTTCATAATATCGTTCAGTCAAATTGATATTGTTGCGGATTCGGATTCTCTAATTCAATCAACTAAAATCGCAGATCAAATAATTAAATCTGTTTATGCACGATGAGCTTGATTTGGATTTGGATTCCAACGAAAACGAATTACAATTAAAACGAGTCAAACGGAATTTAGGTACGTAAATCTCATCCGAAACAAACTTTCGCCACAATGATGTCAATTAATTAATTCCTCTAAATATACCGTTGGTTGAACAAAAAAAAAAAAAAAAAAAACTGTTAATATTATGTGCTGAATTCCATCAAATCTTTCACGTCTTGAATGCTTGAATCAGAGTTGTCTTTCGGGTAATATTTTATCGATATAAGATCCGCTCTTCGTTTTCCTAAACCAAAAATATATTGACCGAAGGAAAATTTGTTCCGATAAAGATATTCTGGACACCACATGATTTTCCATTTCGATCGAAGCGACGAATACATAGCAGAGTACGGTATCATTTACATTTAAGAATTGACGAAAAAATGTACAGCAGAAGTTGTTAGAGATCGAGCTGAAAACTAGCTTTTGTAAATGGCGGTGGTGATGGTTGCGGTAGGTATAGGTGGATATAAAGTAAAACGACATCGCCTTGAACAAGGTTGGAGAAAGCCGCTTGAATCAGAGACTGACTGACTCTGACTACTCTCTGACTCATCATCGGCAGCAAAAATATGATCACATGTATTCCAACCTCCCTGTTTACTCAGACTCATGGTCAACCTATTCGATCCACCGAAATTTACGTTTTTTCTTCTCAAATTAGCATCGCTATTTTTGATTGATTCATTCATCGTGAGCGATGAATAACGACACCACAAAGCAGGGATTTCGTCAAACTTGAATCAATATATAGATACTGGAATTCAAAGGCGTTCAAATTCCTCCCGATTGAAGCCAGTCACTCTAATGTTAGCAAGTAGTGTCTTCGAAGATTTTCGGTCTGGTGCTTGGCTCAGTTTTCGAAATATTATTAGCAACACAGAACGCGTTAAATGTTCTTGACCATCATCTAACATTATGTAAGCTGTGGTGTAAATTATGAATACACAAAAGGGAGGGAAAGAAATGAAACAAATGTGAAGAGTAGCGGCGTTTACCACGAGAAGTAAGATTGTTGTTCAGCGGGTAAGAAATCGAAGTGGACTAACCGCAGAGTAGCAGGCTTACAAAGAGCAGATTTAACAACATCTTACGAACTTGCTCAGCGGGCTTTTACGCGATTCCTTGTAAGATTCTGGATGCTCGACCCACAGTAACCTAGAAAGCTCTCACGATGCACCGGAGTTAGAGTGGTGGACTGGTGGCAGTCAGCTCCTCTCAACCATTCAACATTACGGGACTCTACACTCCGTCTGCACGTATGTTTATCCGTCTGACTTTTGTGTCTGAACGATCGCAATCAGACATACGCGAGGAATTAACCAATGAAGAGAAGAAAATCGAATTTTTTGGAATAACTGAACACAACCATTTGTTTTTCGTTAAGGAATAACAGTTTTATTACATGTAACAACAAGGCGAAGATTTTTATATATAATAATGATAATAATATCAATAATGAGACGTTGTATATCACGTCGTCTCGACCACCCTTCGATTTCGGCTATAATTTCAGGACGCGTTTTAGTCCATTAGAAAACAGCTCGTGCAGAATCATGTTGTGATTCGTTCTGTGATTTTCGAAAATCTGATTCTTTGATAATATTTCGAGACTGGGTTGAGCCAGAGGGTTTGTCAACTATACTAATGTACCTACTCAATTTAGAACCAATGATCCAGGCTATCACCATTCTGATCGGCACAAATTTCGAAAACCCTTTTCCCTGTTTTATTCGTTTTTCACACGTGATACTTTCCGTTCCATAGTTCGATACACGGGAAAATAATGCTTTGCAGAATGGTCCTGCACGAGCTGTCTTCTTTTAGATTTTTCCTTCTAGAGATATAAAATGTTCAATAGATTTTTTACATGAAATTTGTTGTTATCTATTATCAATCAATCTTATCCTAAGAGAATTTCCAATCATATGTATGAAATTAAGTATAATGAAATTAAAGTAACGATAATACTTGCCTTCAGTTCCACGTTTATAATCCAACTCGTTGAACTTTCATTATTATTTTTGTTGTTATTATTATTATTATTATTGTTATTGCGGTTATAATAAAAGTATCCTTCGTTTTTCGGTGTTATTATTATCACACGGCAAAAATTATCATTATCATTATTATTATCATCATCACTAGGCATTATTTTATTATCCCCAAACACAAGAGAGAAAACAAAAATAATAAATAACAGATGTATTCTGTAGTTTTATTATATTCAAAGGAGGTTCTATACCGAAGAACAAGATTGTTTCGATCTCTCTATCATTTACTTGTATTTATATTAAATTAATACGTTTATTTTTTTTTCAGTTCGTTTCATTTGTCCCTTACGTTTTGCTTTTTCTTTTCACGATATATCTAGAATGCAAAAATAATCATTATCTCATTACGTATGCGGACGGTTCACGCGTTTAGAACAATATAAGAGATACAGAAAAAATGAGGGACCAGAAAATGCGTAACGATACACCATAACAGAAACAATGATCGATGGATGCTATAATACGATGCGTGTTAGTAATATCATCAATATCGTGCATGCAGAATAAAAAAAATTAGGTTAGGGTTAGTTTGCGTAGCGGCAGTATGACGTCACGCCGAACAAACTGTGTGAGTGCTGAATCAAAGGTGGCGCCTGATGGCGCTCTTATAATGTAATTTCCCAATAAAACGCACCACACGTTAAATTGGGTTAGGTTTCAATTTAGAGTTTAGTTACATTCGCTTAGGGTTTAATCAAGGTCTGGTCGTCAACCAAGAACAGTATCCGCCATATCCCTCAAACCCAACCCAACCCAACCTAACCTAACGCTAAAGGATAGCCGGGTGACACCCTACTGATCGCAATGCCAATTGTTGAGAAGAGGTCACACTCAAAATTCTTTCAAGATATCACTCATAGACGTCCGTTCCGTGTACTGAGTATTGCGAAAGAGTAGGAAGAAAGACATTGGCCCAAAAGTTTACCCCAAAAAGGGCGCTTGAACTGTAATTCTGTAATCAGAGAATATACAAATTGTGCTGGTATCATAAGCATACCTCACTTGCTAGAAAGCATTGGGATAGGTCATGGAGATCTTGAGAAAAGGGGACCAGTACAGCGTGATTCAACAAATTCTCCATACCCCAAAAATCGTGTATATCTTATCCAAAGTTCATTCACACATCGGAGAATTGACTTTTTCAAAAATCACGTGTCGTAAGGTTTCAGGCACAAATTTGATCTGATTATGTCCCTCGACGTCTCATTTTCTTCGGAGAGCATGTGAATAAGGGAAATTGAACAAAAAAAATTTCGGACCAAGTTATCAGCAAAAGAGTGACTAAATTGTCGCTAAATTCCGATAACTGATCATAACTTATCACAGGATTTTTTTTCTCAGTTTCCCTCATTCACATGATGAAGAATTGCTCTCAGAAGAAAATAAGAGGTCGAGAGACATAATCGAATCAACGGTGTGTCTGAATCCTCACGACAAATGATTTTTTTTTAAATCAATTTTTTTATGTGTCATGAACTTTGGATAAGATATTAATGATTTTTGGAGTATGTAGAATTTGTTGAATCACGCCGTGTCCCTGGTCCTCTCAATCAATTTTCATTCTCGTAATAAAAAAACATCGAGTCCATTCGAATTCGGTGTTTTACGGTTTTGATATTGATCATTTTCAGAAATGAAGTCATGATTCTTGTACCATCAGAAATGAAAACGAATTGTTTTTCTCCTATTCCAAGTCAACCATCTCAAAACCGCTATTTTCGTATCGATGACGATACCAACAAAATTTGGACATTGTTCGATGACAATTTTTAGGGTAAAACTTCTGACTCGACGTTTTTCCCCCTCTTTTGCGGTAACCGGTATGTGAAAGGTCGTCTAAGTACCTAATGCCTTCAACGATCTATGATCCAGAATTTTCAGTGTGGTCTCTTCTTGTTCATTCATATATTCGGTTATTCGAAGGTTTCGATGAATCGTTGCTCTGCCCAATCGATTCATCACATGACCCCCTGTACACAGGTTGAATTCCTAACGATGGAACAGTCTGAAGTTAGCTAGAATCGAGAAACAAGCTCCTAGACAATTCTGAACCAATGCAACCGTCCCGAAGCTCATTTTTCGATTCTAGCCAACTTCAGACTGTTCCATCGTTAGGAATTCACCCTGTATATTGTTATACGATTTCCGTCTTTAGTTTCCATTTTTTTCGCTCTCTACTCGTAATATTATCAACATCATCAATGTATCTGCTTCTTGTTTGTTTAAACTTCAATTCGACGACCATTTAATGATCAAATCGTCGTTGCTACGAGAGCTTCATTATTTTCTTCTTGTTCTTCAACGTCTCTTTCCGATTTCTTGAGAGTCGAGGGTCGGGTGTGGGTGGGTCTTAGTTTAGTTTAGTTGAGTTTAGTTCACCGTCTCCGTAACTATGTGCTTGATATTTTTCGTAAATTCGTCTACTAGTCGATCAGTCAGCGATCTGACAAACTCCAAATAACTAGAAACTCAAAAAATTATATTAGGCAGCAGGGAATCGAATCGGAGAAACAAATTGAACAATTTCAAGTTCACTATGTATATAATGCAGAGCAAATACCCTGAACGAAAGACGTAAGAGGACGAAATATAATTCTGTTATCCGTACGTGCGTGCTCTCTACATCTCTGTGTCTATTTCAGCCGGGATTAGATTATGTAGTTAAAAACGGAAAAATGGAGCTCTTTTTTTAACCGAAATACGTTGAAAATAACAATAAAGCTAGAATCGAACAACCAGTAAAAAAAAAGTTTTCAAATATTTATTTGATCTCAATTCAGTCGAGTCGAAATAACGGTGACTGAAATTGTTGAAATAAAATGAAACGGTTCACTACGACCTTCTTCCTCGTATTCCTTACTAGTTAATCCTACTTCAGCTTCAGTTTTATTTTTCTCTTTTTTAAAACACGATTATCCTCCTTTAATTGTTTTTTTTTCACTCAAACTCCACATCGATGCTCAACAAATGAAATCGAGCGATATAAGTAAGAAAAAAAATCAATATTTTACTTATAGATTCTCATTTCTTCGTCTCTTTTTTATCCTTGATAACGTATCAACGAATATTCGTGGTTTAAAAATCAAAAAACGAAAACATCAACAAAAATTAACGAATTAAAACAACAGTTGTACAAAAAAAAAACACAGGCACAGACACAGAGAGACACGAATATGAGCACATAAAACATCGACGCACAGATGAAAAGAGAAGAAAAAAAAACTAGAGATACTGTAAGAAAGTATGTAATAAGCTGTGTCTAAAACTAAACCCTGATGTATGTGATGTACTGTGTGAATGTAATAATAAAATCTAGAAATGCTAGAGTTTGAAATAGAAAAAAAAATCAAACCGTTACACGGTATTGTTTATATGATACTGTTAAATTGTTATTTCGTATAATAATTGTATAAAAGCGAGTGAGAGAGAAAGAGGTTGTAGCTAAGTAGTAGTAGGAGGAGAGAAAACCCGGAACGTGAATATATCTCGAGGGTTTATTTTATTATTATTTGTTGGTTAAAGCTGCGATAATTAGGCGGTTTTTACCACTTTATCGATAAATTACTAACCACTGGGATGTAAAGGGTGGGTATAACACCCCGATAACTTGTACACGGGACACGATAACCACACTGTGAAGCACGACCATTACAACACTTCACAGAACCTTTTTCAACATGGCCGCGGATCGCGGCGAGGCGATAGACTCGGGGCGACTCGGCGAGATACAAAACCTAGCGGACTGTACGCGTACGGGGGGAATACGACGGGCGATACCCGCACAATCCGGTTCACTACGTCCGGGCCGGACGAGACGAGGCGAGACGATGCGGAGACTCTCAGAACCTGTGGCGCCACTCTTCGATATCGATGCGACCCTCGAAATATTCGAGCTTCGAGTTATTATTATTGAAAATTTCAGTCACAGTAACTGCATCTGGCGGTTTTCAGAGGAACTCAACGCCACTTGTTCGAATGCAACGTCATCTATTGATGAAGGATTCAAAGTCTCTTGGTTATTTTAGAACGCGGGGAATTTGAATATTTCGCTGTGATACACAATTATTTCTAACGATTTCGGAATCCATTTTTTTCGCGTCGATAGATTTAAATTAAACTTAGACGAGTTTCGATTATTTTAGAATCCGATCTGTCATAAAATCACAGTTCAGAAAATAAGTTTCTGAGATCGAATTTTCAAGCTCGTTTAATCAACTTTGCTTCAGCGAGTACGTTAAGACTTAAAACAATAATAATTTCTTACAGCGGAATGTTATCTTAACACGTACAGTAAACCTATGTATATATATAAAGGAACATGATGAATAAACGAATGAAACTATTTTCGGATCAAATTATTCAATATTTGAATAACTTTGATTACTCGAGGCTTTCAACCTGACCGAAAAAGAGCAACTTTCATCGTTTTAACATTATTTTGTTTACATAATACTGGTCACACTATATTTGATTCTACTTTGATCATGACTTATACTAAATACTAAAAATAAACCTTAAAAAATAGCATGGATTTTCAAGATTTTGAAACAGGTAGAGTGAAACTGGCTAAAGCTGATCAGCGAATCATCCGTTCGAGGAAGTAACCACATACAGAGAATTCTATTTCAGACTGAAATACCTGTGCAATAATTCTCTGTAGATACCTTTATCGTCGTCCTCGAACAGACAAAATACGACACGATCGATCTGGAAGTAAAACGAATCGGGATTCGCATCAGAATCTGGGTCCTTTGAGCACACTTAAAAGAACAGAGGACGATGGGAAAAAATCGACCAGGCTTGAAAATTGTAAAATAATATTTCATATAACAGGCCCCATTTTTCCCAACTCCGGAACTTGAATTCTCCATCAGCTCTTGGCATATCTAAGATTCCAAAACCTTTGGAAATATGAATATGGGGCATTCCACGCCAAATCGAACGAAAAGACCAGATTTTTTTCCCTGACCCCTTTTGATCCGCTTGACCTCTTGCACAGTCAAATTACATGTTGAAAGGTTGAACTGTGATTTTTTCTGATTTTTTCGACTCAGATATCATTCCATTACGAAAAATCGAATTGATTTTCAATTTGTCTATTTTTCGCGCCTGCATAGCTCAAAACGTGAACGACGTATGAAAAAAGTTCCAATACGAAAATTTCGGGTTTTCTTGTGAACTTTTCGAGAGTATTTTCATCAGATTTTTAATACCCCGTTCAAGTGTAGTTTTAATACAAAACGAGTGTAAATCATTCTTAATTCAAAAATGCCGTGATTGAATTGGCTGAAATTTATACACAGCTTGTCTTTTTCAATGCCAAAAGTTGTCTGAGAATTTCATAGTGGGCCGAGCAGTGGTTCAGAAGATACATCAACAAATACTCGCACAGTGGCGAGAGTTCGGCGATTATGAGGTCGCAAAACAGTTTCTTTGGCCACGATTCGAAAATTCAAGATCCAAATTTATTATTCCTGTTTGCGTACTCGCGATTGACCTTTTTGCGACCTCATAATCGCCGCCACGGTGCGAATATTTGTTGATGTATCTTCTGAACCACTGCTCGGCCGACTATGAAATTTTCAGACGACTTTTGGCATTAAAAATTTCAGCCAATTGGACGAGGGCACTTTTTTGTTACTGAAGATTTTTGAAGCTTTTTCACCAAAACTGCAGTTTCGCGAGGCACAAAAAATTGCAAAAAATTATTTTCAGAAATATTAAAGGAAGACGCGAAACTTTTGTATAAGAACTTTTTCATTGTTCATCTAGATTTCACGTTATTTTGGCTTGAAAAATCGAAAAAACGTTAAAAGCTGATTATTTGACCAGCTGTAGTCAGAAAATACTCGGTCAGAAGAATCTGAAAAAATTCACAGTTGATCCTTTCAACGTGTACTTCGACTGTGTAAAAAGGCAAACAGATCGAAAGGGGTCAGGAAAATCGAACGTTCGATTTGACGTGGAATCCCCCATATACACTTAGATTCTTGAAAAAATTGAAAACAAAAAGTTCAAAATTGGAATTCTTCGAGCTCCAGACTCTGAGATCTTGACCATGATCAAAGATTCTTCAACAAAATATTCATGATTAATTTTTATGTGAAAATGAGACCAAGAACTCCTTTGCTGCTTCCTCAAACAATTCTTACATCATCGCCGTTCGTTTCCAAGAACTTTTTCACCGCTGACAAGGCAACTTTGGCGGCGGCTCTTCGAGGATATCTATGGACGCCTGTTGATATACACGGAAACGCGATACTTCGGAGCCCCTTCTCACTTGCAAGGGCCAAACTCTGCGCGTAACACTGTTTCAGCTTTCCTGGTCTTTCTCCGTGAGGTCCGACTGTATGGATAACGTCTGGATTGAAAAAAAAAACATTTGAGATCACAGCTCCAAGTCGTATTTTGAAATTCTGATTCTAAGCTTCAAAGAACACGAACATTTAGCTGGAAGAAGAAAGCCATTCGTTATTTTAGCCTCTCCGACTCTGCAAGGCGCCAGAGTCGAGCTTTCCTCCTGCAGTTTTGGTCCAGCGGCTCTGTGAATTGCACTGTCGACTTGAAAATGATAAATTCGTATTAGTCAAATCTTGACTCTGGCAAAAAATATCGCCTTCATTCATCGTGTATAGACTACAGAAGTTATTTGACAAGATATTAACCATAGGGTAGAAATATTTTGATCATTGTCCTTGAAATCAAAGTTTTTCTAGTTGAAATTGAATTTTATCTGGATTCTTGTGCATTCTTGTTCTGATACTTCGGTATTATTACGATGCATTTCACTTTTATAGTAGCTGCAAAATCTGTAGTTTTATGATAAAAAGGAACCCGTAAAATCTTCTTTTCAAATTTTCGTCGACTCTTCGTTCTTTATCTATAGGACGACCACTAGTTGCCTCAACAGTTTTTCTCGTCCTCGAAATCGCAGAGAATATTCATGGACATAGAATATACCACATCTGCGTTTTCGGTGTTAACAAAATTACTTTGGCTATGAGTGAGTAACCATTTCCACAGAAATGTTTCGCTATGATTACTTTTTACTGTAATAAAATTTTAACGCGTGAAACTTTGAAGAAATGAATCACATTTTCAACTAATTATGTTTTCATTGTAAACGATCATCAGGGTATCTAAAACCAGATTCCGGAGGCCTGTCCTTAATATCAAGCGTCCAATCTACAGTTTATCGATTATAAAGGATTCTAAATTCGATCTAATTGTAAGCCAAAAGAAATTGATCTCCTCTCTCCAAATGATGACGGAAAAGAGTAGATCAGCGTTCTAATCCCTCGTCTTGTAGTCTACTTCAGTCTCCGTACCGTGGGGGAATCCATTGTCGTCTCTATGTCTACCACCCAGCAGTGACCGATTCGTTGAGTTGACAATCGCGTCGATTTCTAGACGAGCTATGTCCCCGCACCAAGTAGACACTTTGTTGGCTAAGTGCGTGGCCTGCTTATTCCCAGAGTCCGAAAACGGCGACGAATATCCTAATCCTCGATAGACTTCCAACCACGTCGGTATCGCATCCACCCTCGTCACGTGCGAATAGTTCTTTGACATTGTGGAGAACTTGACTGGGAATCGAAAAACAGATGAATTAATGAGATTCTCGCGATATAGACGAAATTGTATACGAAGAACAAACGATTCTGAGAAATAAAAGATCGCGAATTTCCTGAACAGGAGAATAAAATTATTGTGAAATTTCGTAAATTATTCATTACTGCTTTCTATACTTTAAACAAAAAAATGTGACGACGCGATGTTAATTTTGTTCGATCTCAACATCGAAAAGTTGTATTGAAGATTTGTTTGATTGTTACCTCAAGGTTAGGTCGATTTATTATCCATTCATTTGTTCATTGAATCATTTTTGTCTTTCATCCTTACGACGATTTCTCAACATATTCTCACAGATGGTCGTATAAAATTATGTGAACGTGTGAATAATTGACAACTCACCGTCGTTATCCTTTCAGTTCAGGCTTCGACGCGTCTAGAGTTGAAGACCACGAGAATCCCTCCTCAAAGTGATGAAAGATAAAAATTTCGGCTTTCTGGGATTCCCTGTATTATATCACAAGCAGCATCTACAGCGATCGTCGACTGTTTATCGGATAAGTGAACTGAGAAACGTGGCGTAATGCAAGTTTTCGGGGAAGAGTGGACCGACGTCGACAACGACTTGTGAAGATCCAAACAAAGTACGTAAACAAACGAAACACAACCGAATATCATGAGACGCCGCGTGGGAATGAATACGCAGATTTGACGAACGCACGCCCATTGATGCGGGTTCTTGAAATGATGAGCCAATCAGGTGCCGTACAGGCATCAACTCCGGCTCACTTCACACCGTGGCCATGCAATTTGATTGTTTCATCATCTGAACCCATAGGCTCACACAACATCACTTGTATTTGATATTGTGAAGCGAGAATACTTAAGGGGAAATGCAAGGCGCGTGAGTGCGAGAGAGATAGCGACATTTTACACTCGGAATTTTCAAACCCTACTCAAGCAGCCAAAACAGATTCGATTGATGTGAAATTGATATCAGTGACGTAAAAAGAGCCAACGAAGGGCAAGACGAATTTTTTTTTTCGAAAATCGAGACGTAATTAACGTTTTTTTTAACAATATTGTTCTGCAATCCAAGGAAGTGCTGCCCATCTCCACGAGGGGCAGCACCTCCTGGGGTCACAGAACAATATTGTTATACAAAATTCTCATTACGTGTTCCGATTTTCGGAAAAAAAAATTCGTCTTGCCCTTCGTTGACTCTTTTTACGTCATTGATATCAATTTCACATCAATCGAATGTGTTTTGGCTGCTTGAGTAGGGTTTGAAAATTCCAAGTGGAAATGATCAGCTAGCGTTTCACCTTAAGGTTCGGATAAATCTGACTTGAATTTGAAACGATCCAAACATTCACATTCTTTGGTCATGTGGTTTTTTGATGTTTTTTTATCATGCCTAGTGAAAGTTCTTACTATTCAGATTTCCTAGCTCAAATGGAACAGAAAAATGGCGAAGAGACTGACAAGATTCTTCATTTTTACACTTATATGTACATAGATTCTATAGTTTGTTATTTTATATACACCTGTTGTTCAGAAATGAATTAAGGTGAAACGAAAGTCACGTGACCCTCGATATGAGTGCGAGAGAGATAGCGACATTTCACACTTGGCATTTCCGAACCCACTGCTAGCGGTCAAAACACATTCGATTGATGTGAAATTGATATCAGTGACGCAAAAAAAGTGCACGAAGGGCGTATCAAGCTTGGATTTTCGAAAATCGAACGACATGATTAGAATTTTGTGTAACAATATTGTTCTGTAACCCAGGAGGTGCTGCCCCTCGTGTGGAGAGTGTGCACTTCCTTGGATTACAGAACATTATTGTTAAAAAAACTGTAATTACGTCTCGATTTTCGAAAATTCAAGCTTGATACGCCCTTCGTGCACTTTTTTTGCGTCACTGATATCAATTTCACATCAATCGAATGTGTTTTGGCCGCTAGCAGTGGGTTCGGAAATGCCAAGTGTGAAATGTCGCTGTCTCTCTCGCACTCATATGGCTCAGGTTACGAGGTCACGTGACTTTCATTTCCCCTTAAAAGGGCCTGGGTACGCGAATGCCTACATAGAAAATTCTAACATTGATAGAAATATATACTATAACTGAAGCAAGTGGGTTGGCAAAAACTAAAAACTAAAATAAAAATCGCATAAATGTCAACTAACGGATTTGAAGGACTTTATCTTATTTCTAAGCGGGTTGTATTGAGCTTGCAATTAATTACACTACGTAATTTATCCGCTTGTTCATAATTTCTTTTCACCTACCTCCAATCTTTTTTCTACTCTCCTTCTCTCTGTCTATTCTTCCGTATGTGGCCTTGCTACAGATAGGAGTGTTTGCCCGTGGTGGATGAATTACATACTCTGAACTAATGTTTAGGTGGAGATTTCTAAAATACAAAGACCAAGGTTGCAGAGTTCGTCTTTGAACGACCCTGTTGTGATAATGCTTTTGTCTCTAACATACGATCGAATTTAGTGGAGCACTTTTTCTTCCTTTCAAGAAGGATAACTTGAGAAGGCAAAATCACAGAAAGTAAAAGTAAACAATTCGGAGGCGAGAGTCGAGGCTTGAAATCACACATTTACAAAATCAGAAATATAATATGGTTAGCCCTTGGCACAGCACTTCAAGGTCAAAGTGTATTTGGCGAATATAAGAGAAATCGCTGCAGTGGTATAACTTTGCAGAAAAGAAGCATGGGCCAGATGTTAGTAAGCAGCTTAGTAGAGATGTTCTAAAGTGGCTCATAGGCTCATACTAAAGTCTACTTCATTGTTTGATTCGATTATCGATCCAACGATCAGCAATTACATGAGAAACAGCAAAGTAGCGGTTGATTTAGGAGATCTGTCAAATACATGCTTCAAATACAGACCGCAGGAAAATACTTCTTGTGAAATTTTTTTAATTTTCTTTATTGAAAATTGAGGTCGCAGATTAACGTGTTAGTTACGTTTGTCACACAGCAAGTGGAAAAAGTTATCATTTCTCATCCACATATTTGTCAATAAAAATACACATAACAGCCGCTTCAACGAATGATTATAAAAATATTCCTTGGCTATTTTATCTTACCTTCTTGTTACAGTGAACAAAAAGAAAAATACAAGATGGAGGCGGGAAGAAAAACTTAAGTATAATAAATTATAAGAGATCAACGGAAAGTTTAGATGCTCTTAGGACTTGGAATCTTTTGTTTTTCGCATTCAAATGCACGTAGATTGTAAAAACGGCACGAACAAAGCAACGAATTAATGCTTTGGCTCAGTATTCATAGACTCTCTACTCGAGACTGAAGAACTCTTGCATCAATTCCTTATAGATGACTTTATCTGGCTCCAAAAACAGACAGAACACTACTCGATCGATCTGGAATTAAAAGAACAAAATTTCATTAGAATTTGGGAAAACATTTGGGAAAGAATTATGTGAATTTTCATCAAACTTCAACGCATATTATATCTAATATTTTGAAACCATGGGAAATAATAAATACATCGAGGCTCTAGAAAAACAACCAGAGCAAAATTCTAAATATTCCAAAATTCGAGTTCTGCGGCCCCCAGACTTCGAGATCTTGTTCCAAGGTCAACGTTTTTTTTTACAAGATCCCAAAATCAATTTTCCTACCAAAATCCATTCTTAAAACCATTCTTACATCATCGCCGTTCTCTTCCAAGAACTTTTTCACTGTTTCCAAGGCAACTTCGGCCGCAGCTCTCTGAGGATATCCATAAACGCCTGTTGAAATGCAGGGAAACGCGATGCTCCTGAGTCCTTTGTCCTTCGCAAGTGCCAAACTTCGCTCGTAACACTTTTCCAGCTTTTCTGGTATCTCCCCGCGGGGTCCGACTGTGTGAATAACGTCTGGATATGGGAAAAAAACCAATTAAGATTCAAGCTACAAAACGCATTTTGTCAGATTCTTTCCCGAAGCTGAAAAAACTACGAACATTTAGCTGGGAGAAGATAGCCGCTGGTTAGTTTAGCTTCTCCAACTTCGCAAGGCGCGAGACTTCTACTTTCTTTTTTCAGTTCTGGTCCCGCAGCTTTGTGAATTGCGCCGTCAACTGGAAATTGATACACAAATGAACAAACAAGGGAAAACGAATTAATCGAATCACTGAATTCAGTTTCGATTTTTCAATATTGGATAATCTTTTGATGAATTCTGTTCAGTTCAAGTGTATTGCTATTTCGATATTGCATTGCATGACTGAAAAGATGGGAAATCCTTAGTTTGCTGTTCGAGAAACCGATGAATCGTTTCTGGAAACTGAATTCGTAATCGTGTTATTCATTCATGTTAGAAAAATTAAGGTGTTGACCAGAAAGATTCTAAAACTTTTAATGCAATGAGAGAAGAAATTTTTTGTTTCTCTTTCAAAAGAAAGTCACGAAAAAATTCCGTATCAATTTTCTTTCTTCACCTCCGCCACCACCCAGCAGTGACCGATTAGCTGCGTTAACAATCGCGTCGATTTCCAGCTTCGTTATGTCGCCGGACCACGTAGATACTTTGCTGGCTAATTTTATTGCCGGCTTATTTCCAGAGTCTAGTGGCGTCGGCAATGATCCCGATCCCTTACAAACTTCCAACCAAGTAGGTATCTCGTCCAGAGTCGTCACGTTCTTCGCCATAGTGGAGAAATTTTCTTAAAAGAAAAAAAAAATTGTTGGCCCAAAGATTTTTGTAATACGAAACAAAGAAAAACATATAACGCAAAAAACTATATTTTTATAAAATAATGTTTATAAGACCATCTGTTTCTATTTTTATTTTTTCAAATATCGCAGCAATTATGATCATGAATGACGGCAAATAAAATCAAATAAACTAAAGAAAACAAGTGAAAATAAAAATTATCATGGTTCTGTCAGATTATTACGGAAGTTTTATGAACTTGGTAATAATTATAATAACTCTAGCCTATCACTCACCGGTGCACTGGAGAAAAGGTGATAATCCTCTGTTTGAGTACGATGTCTGTGATATTCGATAATTCTCCTTGAATAACAAAAGCGTTGGGATCCCCAGGTGAAGTGGATGACAGAGGTTTAGAGCGATCGTCGATTGTTTTTCGAGTAAGGGAAACGAAGGTGGTCAAATGCAGTTTTTCGGAAATCCCTGAAGACAAAAACACAACAAAACAAGAGAAGAATAACCACCATGAAGAACCAATGAGGAGAAATCGCGGAAAAAGCCGATAACTTGTAACTGATATTTTATATGTAGTTTTAGTATTAATCAGGTTCCAAAATCAAATAAATCTCACTTTGAATAATCGAAGCATTGAGACTAGGAGGTTATGACGTCCGCCTCACGTTGGGTTTCCTGCATTAACGATGTGATAGTTTTTTTTGCTTTTTTTTGGCACAAGTGCAGAAATAACGACTTCATGATGAGTGTGACACTCATACGACTTGAAAGTTCAGGGTTGTTGAAAAATTTAGTTTAAAAAATTTCCTGACTTTTCCAGTGTAGTGTATGACGTTACCGACACGGCTTACGACGCGCGTAGTTGTTAATTCTGGCTGTGTATAGCGCCACTGACATAATACCTTTGAGGGAATTGTACCGAAATGTTCATACAACAGCGATGAGTTTCACGTTATCAAAAGAAATTGTACGAGGTGAAAAAAATTCTTAAGGTGAAATGAAAGTCACGTGACCTCGATATGATTTACACTTGGAATTTTCAAACGCTATTTTCTCAGCCAAAACACATTCGATTGCTGTGAAATTGATATCAGTGACGTAAAAAGAGTAAACGAAGGACATGACGAATTTTTATTCCCGAAAATCGAGACGTATTCACCGTTTTTTAACAATATTGTTCTGGAATCCAAGGAAGTGCTGCCCATCTCCACGAGAGGCAGCACTTCCTTGGGTCACAGAACAATATTGTTACACAAAATTCTCATTACGTGTTCCGATTTTCGGAAATAAAAATTCGTCATGCCCTTCGCTTACTCTTTTTACGTCACTGATATCAATTTCACAGCAATCGAATGTGTTTTGGCAGCTTGAGTAGGGTTTCAAAATTCCATGTGTAAATCAGCTAGCATTTCCCCTTGGTGTTAGGCAAGCTGATTTACACTTGGGATTTTTAAAACCTATTTTCTCAGCCAAAACACATTCGATTTATGTGAAATTGATATCAGTGACGTAGAAAAACTTAATGAAGGGCCTAAGAGTCTTGGATTTGTGAAAATCGAAAGACATAATTAGAATTTTGTGTACCAATATTGTTCTGTAACCCAAGGAAGTGCTGCCGCTAGTGGAGAGGGGCAGCACTTCCTTGGATTACAGAACAATATTGTTAAAAAAAACTGTAATTACGTCTCTATTTTCGCAAATCCGAGATTAGGCCCTTCATTAAGTTTTTCTACGTCACTGATATCAAATTCACATCAATCGATCGTGTTTTGGCTGCTCAAATAGGTTTTGAATATTTCAAGTGTAGGGGAGACCGGGGCTAGTTGATACAAAATTTGGTTTTCAATTTTTAACTCCTCCAATTTTTGTGATAAAAATTTGAAAAAAATATGGTAATATACCCTAGTCCTTCCTCCATTAGTGTACCGAAGGAAAATTTTATGATTGAAATTGTGAGCCTGTGACAGCCTGTTGAGTAGACGCGTGCAAAACGTATCAACCTGCCCCACCCCGGGGCAAGTTGATACAGACATGGGGCAAGTTGATACTAATATGAAAAACTGATAAAAAATGCGAAAAAATTATGAAAATATTTGTTTAATCAATCTACCTCATATTTTGCAGTTTCGATAACGATATACATGAGGCACAAGATTATCACAAAATATTTTAGTAGGTAACAAATTAGATAGGTAGTACAATACGAAGCTTTTACATAAAGTAACGACAGATGGAAGAGTTACGAATGACTTCGTTCGAAGTTAGACTAATAATCATGACAAGACGAATTAGTATACGAATGGTATATCTACCGCTAATAATACTATATTGCTCAAAATATGCAATAAAAAATTGAAAGTAGGTACGTATCAA
>JAFFZH010002762.1:0-12983 GCA_018420115.1 Euura saliciscinereae
GTCGCTTACCCCTGTGCTTCTTAGGACAATTTTCCATACGATTTTATGAATGATTCTGTTCAAAAAAAAACGTCCACTGGACCATTGTGAAGCTGCGTTAGAAATAATTATGGACGTGGATATCCTTGGACTAAGATGCGATAGCCCGATTCTGGAGTATCTGGATTTCCAGCAGGCACATCGTCTTCGACGATTGGTAGAAATCAGATGAACACTGCAGACGAAGGAGTACGCGCCTTGAAATCATGTCGCGAGTCACGTGTCGTTGACCTTTCTGGTTACCCTGAAGTTTCTCAGACTTGCATAGATCATCTGCCGTCTGTGCACGAGAAATTGGAAGACTTCTCTGCCGAATGTTTTTTCCGGTCCAGTCCAGACCCTACCACGCAGTTTCCATCCATCAGAAGCTTTTCTGTGTATTCAGATTTGAGGATTTTAGATGCGGATTTCCGTTATATAGCCGTTAAGTTTCCTATTCTGATTCATTTAAATGGTTTTGCTGCGTATGTTGAAGACATACCCGCACTACAGTCTCTGAATCAGCTTCGGGAGATCAGGCTGGCCTTACCAGGCGCTATCAGTGGTACGAGGGATCCTGGCACAATCTGACCGGCCTTCCAAGGATTATTGGAGCCAATATTACCGAGCTTTCCGTCACTCTTCCGCACCAGGATGCCCTGGATTTTGTTTTCGAATCTTGTCCCAACACTGAAAGATTAGGATTTACTTTTAAATTGACAAAGGCGATCATACCGCCGTTTCAGAAGCCGCAAAAATTGGTTGGAAACGCAATTTTTATCTGAGGACCGACGGCTTTGGGTATAGAATTTGGTAGAATGTTGAATCTCGAATCTCTCTCGCTCAGTAATCCCAGTAGATTTCTCGATTATGAAGTCAATGGCGAATTGCAATTGAGTAGTGATAAAAACGTATATCCTCATCTAGCTCTTCGGTCGAGTCTTCGGTTCTATAGTCGCAAATACGGTTAAAATCGGATGTCACTTACAACCTATAGATTTTCATAAAAGACGATAAAATCATAAGTGTTTGAATACGAATGAAAACTGATATCGTCCCCTAGCCCTTCGATCTTACAGTCGAAAGGACGGTCATTAGCGGATAGAATTCAAAGCTTATAAAATTTCATACTAACAGATAGAATTGTCACTAGTGAATAACGAATTCAAACTCATATCACTATCTCGCGCATACAGTCTAATACATATGTTTGTTGGCGATTTGGTATGAAAACGATGTGATGTGTAACAATAAGCGTTTTATAAGGACGGATACATTTTGGATATGCAAATGTCGCATAGAAGCTTGAATCGGATTCGACGGATAAAATACAATAGTTTCAGAAAATTTCAGTATGCGGATCTTCAATAAAGATCTGATATCCATGAAATCACATTATTTCGAACACCTCATGTTTATTTTTACTAGACTAGGTTTATTTTTTTTCTCGATTCCTTATAACGTCTACTTCGTGGTACCATCAATTTTTTTTTTTGTTACACTTAGTTTGCATTAAATTTTCAATTAAATTATTATCGGGTTACCTGCGGGGTAATATGGTTAGGGAAAAGTGGCCATCTACGCCACGAGCGCTGTTAGCCGCGGAGCGCCAACCTAACCTCACTTCGGGTGACGTACAATAAATTGCGACAGCGGTGTATAGCTTTTCGAACATTTTCGATTCAAGTAAGTATTACATATTTACACAGTCACATACATTTCTCAGACTCAGGGCTATATGACCAGATTTTGCAATCTTTTGACGTTATTTTCATCATAATACGGATTTTTCCAGTTATTATAACTTTTACCCCGTAGGCTTGCATTCATCATTTGCAGGTTAGGTTTATATCGATTATGACGCAAGTACAGCGCAAAAACAATGGGTTTGACCATTATAATCGCTTACCTGAAGGTACAAACTACAAAGTATATATATACGATATGATGAAGCTTTAGCCGATATTTTATGTTTTATGTCCGAATTAGTGTTAGGGTATCCGCTTTGCGTGAGCTATAGTCAATCTTTACCGACCAAGTAGCCACGTCACTTATTTCCACTGATATCAAAGCCTACGCGTAACAGGAGCGAAAAAGAATATGATAGCGAAATTCTGAATACCGAAAGCCCAAAATATCTTTGTTTCATGCAACAATAACGACAAAATTCTTGCTCCTAACGAAAATGGTAATGGCGGCGGCAACAGTTGACAGCGGCAATTATCATTATAGTTATGAACAAGGATTTTGTCGTTATTGTTGCGTGAAACAAAGATATTTTGGGATTTAGGTGTTCAGAATTTCGCTATCATCTTCTTTTTCGCTCCTGTTACGCATAGGCTTTGATATCAGTGGAAATATAAGTGACACGGCTACTTGGTTAGGTAAAGAGTGACTATAGCATCCTCTTAATACTTTATAAGAACCTATTGTTTCTTCATTACGAAAGTCGTATAGAAAAAAACGAATAACAGAAACGCATGAAATGTTATACACCCTCTGTGTGAGCAGTTTCGGGTACAGATTGGACCTATAGAATCTCGTAAAAATTATTAACGTTCCTCTATGAGAGATTTTTGGCAGGTTCACATTATACTTCGTATTCAATCATAATTTAGATAATACTCTTTTGTCACGTCAAATTGAAGACGACTGTAGGAAAAATTCGATGTCTACTACATTCGTAAAATTGGAAATATTCCAATTTTGGAGAGGATATCTATTTACTTGTCTATTTATTCATTTTAAAAAATTCAAACACATATTGGATAAGAATACTCGATTGTCAGTCAATAAGCACGTTGTCAATCTCAACAAAAGTTGACGTTCCAATTAATTTCAATGAATTGATGATACTGTAATTCTTCTTGAAAAATATACACGTTATATATATCCTCATCTCTAAGCCAATTTCTCTCCCAGCCTAAGTCTACAGAGATTATTCTTCGTTATTTTCAACGTCATCGCTGGGCGAAACCCGAAAATAGAACCATTTCACACTTCGCAAATGGTGACATTGTCAATAAAAATTAAAGTCATAGCGAGGCCTAAACCAGTGTCATTCGATCACTCCAGCATTGATATCAGTTGGGAATACAAACTTGTATGTAGTTTTTACCAGAACGAACGCGAGAGTAATGGAGGGTGAAATTTGTGTAATTGCAGGCGGTTTGATGCATCAAGATGCCAAAATTGAAGCAGCCAGGACCTTTGGAGACGATCTCATTACAAGTTCTTCACGAATACGTCTTCCGATATTGCGACGAACTCAGTGACAGGGGCTCTCTGGAAGATCTTCGTCGAGGCATTTCGGCTATCAAGAAAAGGATATGCAGTTACATGCCTTGGAACTTACTAGCGGACTTCTGTGAAACATTCTTGTGCGAATTTTGCTCAAAAACTCGCCGAGCCGGTCACACTAAGGCTGCGTTGGAAATCCTAATGGATACAGGAATTCCTGGACTGAGGTGCACCAGTCCGAGCCTAGCCTACGTCGATCCCCGTGACGTGCATCGATTCCAAAAAGTGCAGGAATTGGATCTGGGCTGTTTTCCGACCACAGTCCCCCTGTGGCTGGAAGAGTTTCGACTGTCCGATCTCACGTCGTTCAAATTCGAGAAAAAGTGTACAGATCTGCACCTAAGAATCATCGGGCGGGAGTGTCCGAAGTTACAAGTCCTCAAGGTTCGCGGTTCTGGCGTCACAGACGAGGGTCTCCGCGCCCTTGGTCCTTGTTCCGAATTGCGCGTTGTCGACATCGTCGATTGTTCAGTTTCCCACAGTGGGATAAACAATCTTTTCCAAACACATGGTAAAATAGAGAGGTTCGCTCACTGGGATGGCACCGGGTCCCTCTGGGGTTACGACGTCCTGTTCTCCATGGATTTGTCGGCGTGCCAGTCACTGGGTTATTACGTCCTTGAAAATGATCGAGACATAAGACCCATACATCATCTAGAGAATCCAATGGATCCTCAGACCGTAGTGGACAGATTTCCCAATTTGACTTATCTCAGGATGAATTGCATATACCCGGAAGATCTATCGGTCCTGAAATCTTTGAGGAAACTCACCGGGCTCGAGGTCCAATTCAGACGGGGAATACATTGGCGCGAGGTGCAAAAAACGTGGGAGAGTCTTAAGGAACTTTTGCTATTCATTGGCAGGAATGTCACGACTCTGAAGATTGCTTGCTACAATCCACATTTCGTTTGGCAACAAGAGGATTTGAATTTCGTATTTGAAACCTGTCCCAACGTTGAGTATCTGGCATTTGATCTTGTAAGGGGTCTCGTGGTCATGCCACCTTTCCAGAAACTGAAAGAGTTAGTTCCCAATGTTTTCTTAGGATCGTATTCACCATTATTCCCGAGGCTTTTACACGAGGCTAGATTGAAGTTACAAAAATGGATCGAGTCGATAATGCTCAACGGATCTAAGTTTCCAAACTTGACCTTGTTGAAAACAAGTTGCGTAAAAGATGATGACCTTGCGGAGATTCAGCGGATAGCTAGAATCAACAACCTCGATTTCACTGTCGAAAATGATCCACGTTCTAATTGGTAGACCGATTATCGCGTTGATGATCAACTTCATATATTGAACCGACTGCCTACAATTGTTTCGTTCGTACAATTTATCACGTACTTCGATATAACCTATGTATGATTATACTAATTAATATCTTGTTAAACTCTGTAACCAATATCGAAGATTGCTTCGATATCTTTATCGTGTTTATTCACAAAAGTTGTACTTCTATCATCCATTTCCACAGTTCCACCGTATTGCCTTTTTTTCATCACTTTCCGATGGATGAAAGAAGCATCTTTGATTATTCATAGAAGTAATAATGAAAAGATGATGAGAACAAACCAGTCGATTCTCCTGAAGAAAATCACACTCATTTTGCATCCAAAAACTGGATATTTGAGAACGATATTGTTAGACTAAGACTTTTGTGGTACTTAAAAAAAAGAAATTTATGAATAATTATGCGGTAAATTGAAGCTCTGTTATTCATCCGCTGTTATCATTCAGTATTACTTGCTGAGCCGAATATGTTTCTGCAATATACATGGTTAATTCCCAACGTCGATACAGTCTGAAGTTGCTTAGAAACGAGAAACAAGCTTTCAGACAGTTGGATTGGTTCAGAAATGTCAGAAAGTTTGTTTTCGATTCATCATCGTCGGGAATTCACCCTGTATGTGAAACTATGCTATAACGAAAGGAAACTAATGCTACAAAACTACTATTAACCATGCAATGTAAGATGGAAAGAGGTTATGATCAATAAACCTAAAGATTCGTCATCAGCTATCAACATGTGTTAAGAATTTACTTATTTTATACCCTCACACCATGAACCATTGACCGAACAAACCTGGGAACACGAATTTGCTCAAATACACTTATTCAGTTGTATCCCTAATGAAAATGCCCCATCGATTGTTCCAAATCCATCAGGAATCCATCAAACCCTTGGGAATTTGGAACAGATTTTGATGAATCCCATATGCTTACTGTATAAAATACATCGTATATACATATATATGAGCTGTTACCGCTCAGATTTCGTAGCGTTGATCCGCCTGCTTAAAAAAGCTTCAAATTTTTCTGCTTGCAGATTTATCACTGGCGTCCTAAAATGCCGAGAGTGAAGCAGGTAGATTCGGTCCAGACGATGGCTGATCGAGTCTTGCTTGAATCCATACTAGAATCCTGCAATCAGCTCTGTGTCACTGGTTCCGTGGCCAAACTTCGAGAGGGTGTCGCTGCCATAAGGGGCGAAATATTCAATCGCATGTCTCCACTCTTGTTAGCAGACTTCGCAAATCGATTTCTGGACAAAGTCTATTCCGATGAACTGGAAGAATCGCAGTGTCACGCTGTGTTGGGAATCACCATGGATATCGATATCGTAGGACTAGAATTACGAGGTGAAATCTTGAGGCATCTCGATCCACAGCAGGCACATCGGTTCCGTAAACTGGCTGAACTCCACCTGGAAAGTTTTTCCCGTTCGATCAGAAGTCCCGGTAAACTGAGGCTCGATAATTTTCGCCTGAACGGTCTAGTCGCATTCGTGTATCCGAAATTCTGCACCGACTCCGATCTAAAAATCATCGGGAAAAACTGTCCAGTGCTGGAAGTCCTGAAAATCAAGTACTCAGAATACATCTCGGACGAAGGACTCAAAGACCTCGATCCATGCTCTAATCTGCGCGTAGTGGACGTTGGTCATTGTTCAAAAGTTTCTCACGTGGGCCTGAACCACCTGCTATCGGACTGTATCTGCCCACAAGCAACTGGAGGACGTCTCTTACGGATATGACCATGACCACCACGAGGCGTCTTATGATAAACTTGATGTCCTATCTGGATTGGACCTGACTGTGGAATCTCCATCCATACGTCGATTCGTTTTCGAAGATAACCACAGTGATTCTGAGGGCTGGGAGGAGGAGGAGGAGGACGTTAGGCCCATGGATGTGCTGGCCTTTGTGCTGAAGTTTCCTAATCTAGAATATCTTCGAATAAACTGTATCGACACGATGAATCTGTCTGCTCTGAGACATCTGACCAAACTCACGGGGCTCGAGATAAACTTCGTGAACGGAGTGCATTACGACGAATTCGAACCAACGTGGCTGAATATCATGGAAGTCCTGACGGAAATCGGAGCACGCATCGTCACTCTGAAGTTTATTGGTAACGATCAAGGCTTTTCATGGGGGGAGGAGGAGTTGAATTTCATATACAATTGCTGCCCCAACATCGAACACTTGGATTTTGATTACATCGGGCGTTCCGTCATACCGGCTTTCGCAAATTTGAAAGTTCTAATCCCACGCGTCCCTCTTCAGCTCGAGTCGCTGGATATCTTCGAAGATCCGATATTAGAGTTCAGCACGATGCCGAACCTCGAAAGTCTTTCGCTGCTTAATATTAAAATCGATTTACAGACAGTCAAGTCGATGATGCTGGACGATTTGAAGTTCCCGAAGTTATCATTGGTAAAAACTAATACTCTAAAAACCGAGGATCTCGCAGAAATTATGGCAATCGCAAAGGCCAACAATCTTGAGTTCACAGTCGAACGTGATCCGGAGGATAGTTGGTACGCTGATTATCTTGCTGGTGGTTCAAGAGAAACCGATGATGATACTGATGATACAGAATAACAATTTCCAAATTCATGGAACAGATTTTTCCCAAGTTCCGATGTATCATGTATTTTATTTGCTCTATGTATAAAATAATTGTTCATTTTGCATATTCCTTTGAACTATTCGGAGTACGAATTCATGTGGTGTCTTTGATTTCCAAAATAAAAATTGTATTGTTAACATTACGGAATAGAGTTCAGTAAATAATAGTACGTCTACTAATTTTCACGTGATTGTTGGATATTGCTATTAACTTACCTCATTCGGGAATTCTGATTAGTCTCATCATGATCAAAAGTGATTAATTGTACAGATTTTTTTTACTGAGAATCTATCGCGAGGATCTGATTAGTGCACTGGGTTCCGAAGATCCGAAGATTTAAGATCCGAAACATCAGTGATGTTCAATGATGACTTGTTTTCAAAATTATCTGTATTTGAAAATTATTTCACGGTGTGAATGTTCGACTGAAAGAGAAGTCGACCAATGTTCAACTCGAAGAGAAGTTGAGCAGATCCCAAAAGAGAGCAATTTTGATCTCCAGCTGAAAGAACTCGACCCTACGAATTTTACGCACAATGCTGATTTTGATTCTGATCATTCGGATAATTCTTGCGATCGTTTATCGAGCTCATTCATTGAAAGGTGGTTCTGACGGTCTTTCTAATGATTCATCTCCTAAGTGTGTGTAATTTTAAGAATACCAATTTGATTCTATTCTCTTTTTCCCTTTCTCTTCCTCTCTCTCTCTTCATGTGCTTTCAGTACACAAATTGTGTATCTGACTCGATGAGTCAGTACTGTGATCAGCAATAAACTGTTTCTCGTAAAGATTATGTAGAAGAGTCGTTATTTCGACAACCTAACCAACCCTCCATGCATCCCAAATCTCCAGGTAAGCTTTTGGAACGTCTGCAACTTTTTTTGTTCACTAATATCCTGCGAATTCCTGTATCAAATATGAATACAATTATCATCAACCTCTGTTCTTCTGTTCTGGTTAGTTATCGCATTCGCATCATTACTTAATTTATCCTAATTTCAAGTGGATACTTGCATCATCTCTTTTCAAATCTGACAGCCGCGAAATTTTAACAGCCTCAATTCATATCCTTCATCAGTGGAATTCAGCGGTAAAATATTCACTTCAATAATGAGAAATTATACACTTTCATTATTTCCAACATTATGATCGTAGTTCACACTTGATTTACTTGGTCAAATCAGCCAGTCGGATCTAGACCAATCTCACCACATTTCTGAGTCAGACTCATTTCTAACAGCTGACTGCATTTATCAGCTCACTGCAGACTCAGTTCAGACAGCTTACAGTTCTGATCATCTATTTGCAAAGCTGATGACAGTTCAGGAGAAGCTTGATTCTCACAGCCTCCATTTAGATCTAGTTTCAGTTATGAATTGATATACTTCTATTGATTTCATCAGTATCGCAGTTTACAGTTTCATTCAAATAAATCATCGCAGTTCGAAGTTCATCGATAGCAACGATTCAAACCGGGGTACAGCCAACGCTTCAAGACGTCAGTAATTGTTCCTTCCTGCATCTCAAGTTCGCCTGACCGGCAGCTTACCCCATTTGCTCATTGCGAGTCTCAGAAGTAGTGTAGGTAACCCCACAAAAGACTGCTTACATGTTGGAAAACACTTTCCACCTGATATTTTATGTGTGAAGTGGTTCGTGTAAAATGTTTCTGTTTGCAAACTCTTTCACTAGTTTCATACTTGTATAGTTTTGGGTTCGCTGATCAGCCGGGATGCCCCAATTGAAGCAAGTCACTTCACTAACAACGTTGGCTCTGGACGCCTTCCTCGAATCCTTTGTACGTTGTTGTAATCAGCTCAACGCTACCGGCGACAAGGGTCTGTTCCTGAACGGCGTCGTTGCTATCAGAGAGACAGTATATAGTCGGATACCTGGGCCTTTGTTGGTCACATTGGCCATCAGATTTTGGGAAAACTTCTATTCGGCGTTACCCCATGAACTGCATTATAAGATTGCATTGGAAATGATTATGAATGTAGAAATCGTGGGACGGCGGTTTAGAATTCGAAACCCACAGCAGCTCGATTTACAGGAGGGAAGCCGATTTCGAAGATTGGCGGCACTGGACTTGCACCACGTAATACCCCACGTTGAAGAACCGATGTACAAATTCCTCCGCGAAAACCACCTGAACGATTTATTCATAGATCCAAAATGTTTTACCGATTCTGATCTAGCGATCATCGGGCGTCAGTGTCCGAACCTAGAAGTCGTAAAGGTATTCAATTCAAAATACGTGACGAACGAAGGCCTGCGAGCCTTGACTCCGTGTTCGAATTTACGCGATGTTCACTTCCGTAGATGTGACAAGGTTTCTCATCTAGGATTCAACCATATGCTATCTGTGCACACAAAATTGAAGGACTTCTACTACCGACCAGCTGACTTTGATTTCCCAAGTTCGGATTGTGGTATCGATGAATCGTCTGGCCTGGACTTATCTGTCTCGGTTCTATCACTGAATCGCTTGATTATAGAAAGCTATGGAAACTCTAGACCTGCGTTGAACCTGGAGGCTGTCGTGAAGAAGTTTCCCAACTTGAGATATCTTAAGATTAATTGTGAAAATACGAAGAACCTGTACGCGCTGAAGTATCTCGATGCACTTACGGAGCTTGAGATAAAATTCGTGAGCGGAATCCGTTATAATAATGGGTCTCAAATTTGGGAGGATATTGAAAAAATTTTGACGTCAATTGGGTCGAACATGATCACCTTGGCGCTTACTGCCTGTCATGCGGAATTCATATGTGAGCAGAAGCATTTGAATTTGATATTCAATTCCTGTCCCAATCTTGAACACTTAGAATTTGATCACTCTCACAGTATTTTGGTCGTACCTGAGTTTGAGAAATTGAAAGTATTGACTCCCCGCTCCGATCCGCCATTCATAAAATACAATTTGGAGTTTTGTAAAATGCCGAATCTCGAGACCTTGTTGCTACCTTTCTTCAATACTAATTTGCAAACTATCATATTAATGATGTTGGATGATGAAAAGTTCCCAAATTTGTCTGTGTTGAAGACATACGTAGATCTGAATGCCCATGATGTCGGAGACATAAAGCAGATCGCAAAAGAAAGCAATCTCGATTTTCACGTCGAAAAAATTAACGACTGTTCCTCTGATGATTCCGACACCGATGAGGACAAATCATCGTTGGAATACGTGTCCTGTTCTTCCCGGGTCACGTCTCGAAGGCATAGACTTTCCAAGGTCAATAACTGGATAATAATCAGTTCTAAATAAAAGTATTCATTATCAAGAGTACATTTATAGAAAAAAATCCAGAATGTAAAGGATGTCAATGATTAATTATTAACGTTGGAAGAATGTAATCTCATCGCCGTCAAATGCCATGGTTATATGTATGGTGTGTGTGTGTGTGTGTGAATTCATCCCTAGCATTCGGTCTCAAAGCTGCATATTTGCACCCTTTATAAGTCCCCGTATCGAATATGGAGGCAAAGATTTGAGTACTCTTTCAAAAAGATCGATGTATGTTAATGACATCTCTTATCTATTCTCCTGTTTGTAAAAGGGCGGCAAACACAACACATTGCATAATGTGATCATTTTAGGATTTAAAACACAATAAATCTCGAAGAAAAGCCTGACTCCGTGTTCAGTTTTTTTTTTTTTTAATTTGTTTATAACATACCCTTCTGTGGATGTAAGACGAGGAATTAGATATCCGATTCCTAGCCCAACATTGGAGGCATCTGGTATTTTTCGTACCAATTTTCCCAAAATCGACGTACTTGAAATTCGAAGATGAATACTCAAAAGAATAAGTTTCGCAGCCAAAACAAGTGTGTTTTCACGATCTTTTATTATTACCCGCCGAAACTTTAATTATTCTAAATTCGCGGCTCTTTCAAATATCTGTTCTTCTGCATTGCACGTATGTCACATACATACTCAGATATACATTTTATTCACAGTACACGTAACGATCCTATCCTGTTTTTCTGTTGCTTCATAATACATATGTTTCATGTACAGTAATTATCATTTTGATCAACGGACCGCTGATTGAGACAACCGGAAGTAGAAATGAAATTAATGTGGTCTAGATAGTCGTACGCGTACGGTATATACGGAAAGTACGAGGTGGCACTACTAGGGTGCTGCTACAGAGATGGCGCGACTGAGTGTAGAGAGAGAGAGCGACCGAAAGTGAGCTGTAAGAAAATGGCGTGTGAACAGTGAATCGGTCTGGGTTGACGTGAGTTGTTGAGTGCAAACGAAGGCTTCATATTCCGGTGCGGAGGTGTTCTATTAGAGAGGGGATTTTATCCACGTGGCCGACTGAACCGAAACATCTTATTTTCGGAAAAACTCTACACTTCGTTGATGAGGTATAGTTGTAGAATCAAGTTTAAGTAGATACGTTAGTTTCGTTTCATAGAAAATATTGCGGAACTTTGTATCGCGCCGCGTAGATGGCGTAAGTAGGAATAAGAATAAAAAAAGAAATGAAAATAAAAAAAAGTTCCGTCGGGAGAGTTCGTGAGTGCTCGGGGGGATCCGGGAAAGGCATACCTACGTTTTTTTTTTATTCAGAGAAAAAAAGAGGCTATAGGCACGGTCTTATACACAGGTCTTGAAACGACACCTAAATTTCAGTGGTGGGGGTGGTTCGCTTAATGGCTCAAAAATTAGTTCGAGTTGCGGCCGCAAGGGTTGCGCCACGGATATCAGTGGAGCAATGGGCAGACCATAGACATAACCTCTAAACGTGCTTTAAACCTATATTGCCGTCACCTGTATGACGCATTTTTGGAAAACTGACTAGAAAAATGATAGCGGGAATATACTAAAAAGGTGAAAAAAATTCTATTACCACGAAATAGAACCAAATTACGAGTTCGAAAAATCGAACACGGGATGTATAAACCGCGCGGCGCACGCGCGCATTCAATTACGATTAGTGGTTTTGAAGCTCGATTTTTCGAACCCGTAATTTGGTTCAATTTCCTGGTAATAGAACTTTTTCCATGTTTTTACTACATTCCCTTTATTTTTTTTCAGTCAGTTTTCCAAAAATGCATCATACAGGTGACGGCAAATATAGGTTTAAAGCACGTTTAGAGGTTATGTCTATGGTCTGCCCATTGCTCCACTGATATCCGTGGCGCAGCCCTTGCGGCCGCAACTCGAACTAATTTTTAAGCCATTAAGCGAACCACCCCCACCACCTTCGTTTCAAGACCTGTGTATAAGACCGTGGCTATAGGAAAAGCCTGCTTAGCCTTACATAGAGTACATGGAATACAGAGAGGTTATACTGAATTACTTGAAAGATTGAATCTCGCGTGCGCGCACGCAACGGCATACCTACGTGAAGCGTGCGCCCCAGTAACGCCATCTTTCGGAATTGGGTTTAACGCTGAGGTTACGGGGACCGAATACCCATGCAGAAGTAAACAATTCAGTTTCATGAATAACGTTTATTATTCATGAATCAGTACTGAAGACCAATTTTGGTACATAGGAGTCGGAGACTCCTAAATCCAGAATGGAAGAAGAAGAAGAACTGAAGACCAATAATGTTGATTGTTACTGTTAGAAGTGGGTTTCAGAAGGACACATTAGATATGAGACATCATTCATGAACGTATAGAACCTACACCTAGGGCAGATACATATTACCTAATTCCTATCCCGTATACGCCTGATTCTACAAATCCTTTCACACGTATCTCGGGTGAAAGAGCTGAATTT
>JAFFZH010002829.1:0-19407 GCA_018420115.1 Euura saliciscinereae
TTTTTCATTAGCGGGATATGAGTCATCAATCAAAACTGTGTCACTTCTGGAGGTTATATAACCCATTTTGGCAAGCTGTTTTTACCGTCAACGGTAAGATAAGCTGTTACTGCGGGAAATGCTAAGATAGGCTGATTCTGTGGTGAACGCCAAGATAAGCTGTTACTGCGGGAAACGCCAAGATAAGATGTTTTGAACAGACTCGCTAAGATAAGCTGGTATCATTAGGAGGTATCGATTCAGTTATCTGACTACCTAATATTAATCAAAGTTGATTTTGTGCCACCTGGGGGGTAGTCTTTCAAAAAAGTTTTTGTTTATTGTAAAAATCTATTTTTGTGCGTCTTTCATCGAAGACAGCGACTCAGAATGCCCCAAAAATAAAAAACAACTCCGTTTTCCCGGAAGCATAAGAAAGTAAAATTTCTTTTCCTTCTGACTTTGCGTTCCGGCATAAGTTTTGTGGGTTGGGTTGTATTGCTGAATACACTTCCAAAAATCGCTACTTCTGCACAGCGAGAAAGGTAAGTAACACGAAAATTCAGAAGGTGTATCTGTTGTGTGGCAGAAGTGGAAAAATCAACAGCCGAGTTGGCGAGGATAGGGGTCAAGCTTTGTTCACTTTTATCACACACAGTCGAAGTTGACGACAAAACCACATTTGAAATCTATATTGTAGTATTAACTGTATATAATTTATACTAATCAATCCCTAACAATTTATTACGCGCGTCTAGCTCTGGACGAATATTAAACATTCAGCTTCACATATTTACGCTTTTACAGATTCATTCTCATTGGAGACTCACTTCCAAAGACGCCTCCGGAGGCGAGGAGAAGAAATACCCGAAAAAGTGGAGGAAACACTCAATATGGATTCATCTTTCAAAATGCTCGTCGAAAATACGCCTCGTTTGAGGCACTTTACACTTTGTGGAAGTGACAGGTAAGAAAACTCAAGCACTATAATCTGATTTTGTAGATACTTACATATTAGGGTGGCCCTCATTTGGGGCTTGGTGAAATTTTGTCCGCGATGCCGCCTAAATTAGTTCAAAATGAATAAACAAAAATCTAAGTGAAATTCAAACTCTCTAGCTCAATGGGAAACGGTGTCTGTAAGCCCTTACGTTTTTCCATCTGAATAACAAAGAATCTTGGACCAACCGAATTCATTTTTTTTGCTTCCAAGCCTATTGTGAGCTGGAAAAATATGTAACTCCGTAATTTCATAGTATTGTAGTGCGGAAATTGGTTCAACTGTTTTCAGTCATCTCAAATGGCATTCCACACAGTAGATGCGGCTGACAGATGCTGATATTCTAAGACATGTAATTGTTTCATCTATCTTCGAATACTTTTTATTTATCATCTTTTGATTAGGGTTTCACAAAATTTCTACTAAATGTAATTAAGAATCATGATATGACATTTCAGATGGTAGACAAATGTTCTACGTAATGTCACACTATAATACCATAAAATGTTGGAGTTATAAATGTTTTCAGCACATAATAGGCTTGGAAGCAAAAAATCAATTCTGTTGGTTCAAAATCGTATTGTTATTCAGTTGGGAGAAGTAAGAGCTTACAGGCACCCTTTCCAATTGAGCTAGAGAGTTGAAATTTCACTCAGATTTTTATTTATTTATTTTGAACCGATTTTGGGGGCGTCGCAGAAAAAATTCCACTGACCCCCAAATAAGGGCCACCCTAATACGAATAGTTTGACTTAACACGATCAACTTTACGATTCGGAATAAAATTCAGATATCAAATTTGTAACGTCTTTATTCAAACTTGTACCTGTAAAATACGTTAGTAATAAATGTGATTAGTGATTCTTTCGTGTCGGAATATTTTGGTAAATGAGCTGCATATGCATCAAGAGCTTCATGAAAAACAATCCACCTCCCGAAATTATCATTGATAATTTGAATGGTGATGGTGGTGATGAAATCTATGTGTTTTTCAGAGGTTACCAAGACTGGGACTTGGAGGAGCTGCACCTGATTTCGAAATGGAAGTACCTCCAATCCTTGCGTTTGATCGATATACCAATCAAGGATGGAGAGTTCTTAATTGAAATTGGGGAACAGTGCGAAAACCTGCAGAGCCTAGAGTTGACCCGTCTCGGACTGATTAATGTTTGCTATGAACAAGCATTATTCCGAATGCTGACGTATTGCCAAAACCTCAGAGTCTTTTCAATAGAGTCCATAAGTGTGAAAGAACCACCCAAGGTGTTCACTTGCCTCGCAAACAATTTACACCTCAGCAGAGTTCGTGTGAAAACCGGATATTGTTACACTAACGTCGCTTATCAACAGCCGCGTTTGGTGTCATCTATCACACGGCTGCTGCGTCAATGCTCGAATCTGACTACATTCGTTGCTGAATTTAGTTGCTCAACTGGGTGGATTTGGAGGGAAGATTTATCATCTATTCGACAACGGTAAAAGAGAGCTTCAGTGAAATAATCCATTTTCAATTTTGGTTTCGTTCATTTGTTGTATGCGTGCATAGCATACGTGCCGATACTCTGATTCGTCGTGTTCTGTGACGCAAATTAAACAAGTTTTTTCCATTTCGGTCTGTTACCTTATGACACGAGTATATACACGAGCAGCTTAGATCAAAATAATTATGCTTACTGCCTTCCAGGTGGCTAAGGGAACTAATTAGCCGTCCATCTCTCCAAATTAAGATGAAGTGGGGATCATCGGTGGAAGGAAGTGTCTCCGAAGACAGTCCACACTTCAATCCGTTTCCTAAAATGTGGATCACAAACTAAGTTCTCTATGTCTTGAGCAAGACAGTAAATATTTTTTTTCCCAGGTTCAGAAGTGTGCAAGAAATCCTGAAGAAAAATATTCCCGACCCTGAATAAAAATGTATTCAATATTATCGCAACAATTGAAGCGTGGTACGTAATACACTTGTATTATGGCCAAAAACCAAGCACTTCAAGGACCTGATAAATTATGCAGTAACGGACGAATATTACTATTTTTCTTATATTTCTATCTTTTTTCATCGGTGATTCAGAATTGCTATTTCTCGATCAACTACTATTCGTATAAAATGGATGTTTTAAAATATAGCAAGGTATGCGGATGAATTGAGTTTCTTTTGTACTTTTATAGGAATGAATGATTTGATTTGTTATGCATTCATCTATATTTTGGTACTACAAATAAAGTAAGATTGAGGAAATAAACGGTTGAACTGTAAAGACGTATCCATAATACCTACACCCCATAAATACCTACATAATAATTTACAAGTGGTCATGGGGGACACAATGACTCAAAATAAAGTCGATGCTTGTTTTTCTGATGGTGTATGGAGGTTTACAAAAGCTAAGTCAAAACCTCTGATGACTCAATTGAAATTTCCCGTATTTTACTGTGAGTCAATGTCTTCGATGATATGATATGAAAAACAAATTGATAGAATCCACCTCACGTGTAACGCATGTGCAGCAATAAAAATCGAAGTAGTGAAGTGCCCTTCGGGATTCCCTTTTCTAACTGAACTAGTCATGGGACACTGTCTGCACTCTGCACTGGGCAAATAATGATGTGCCAATCAGATGTCGAATAGCACCGCATCGAAGTTAGGCGCTATGATCTGATTGGCTAGATTATCTTATCATTATGATGAAAATCACTTCTAGCCCCAACGCGAATGCGCCTGTTGCGTGACCACATATATATACGGGGGATTCCACGTCAAATCGACCGGTCGATTTCCCTTACCCCTTTTGATCTGTTTGCCCTTTTACACAGTGGAAGTACACGTTGAAAGGATCGACTGTGAATTTTTTCAGATTTTTCTGACCAAGTATTTTTTCACTACAGCTGGTCAAATAATCAGCTTTTAGCGTTTTTTGGATTTTTCAAGCCAACATAGTGTGAAATCCAGATGAGCAATGAAAAAAGATCTCATACAAAAGCTTCGCGTCTTTCTTTGAAATTTCTGAAAATAATTCTTTGCAATTTTTTGTGCCTCGCAAAACTGCAGTTTTGGTGCAAAATCTTCGAAAATCTTCAGTAACAAAAAAGTGCCCTGATCGAATTAGCTGAAATTTTTACACAGCATGTCTTTTTTAATGCCAAAAGTTGTTTGAAAATTTCAAACTGGGCCGAGCAGTGGTTCAAAAGATAGATCAACAAATATTCGCAAGGTGGCGAGAATTCGGCGATTATCAGGTCGCCAAAAAGTTTTTTCGGCCGCAGTTAAAAAATTCAAGGGCGATCGCGAGTAGGCAGACAAGAATAATGAATATTCATCTTGAATTTTGGAATCGTGGACAAAAAACTTTTTTGCGACCTCATAATCGCCGAATTCTCGCCACTGTGCGAATATTTGTTGATGCATTTTCTGAACCACTGCTCGGCCCACTTTGAAATTTTCAGACAACCTTTGGCATTATGAAAGACACGCTGTGTATAAATTTCAGCCAATTCGATCAGGGCACTTTTGAGTTATGAATGATTTACACTCATTTTGTATTACAATTACACTTGAACGGGGTATTAAGAATCTGATGAAAATACTCTCGAAAAGTTCACTAAAAGCCCCAAAATTTTGGTATTGGAACTTTTTTCATACATTGTTCACGTTTTGAGGTATGTAGGCGCGAAAAATAAAAAACATTGAAAATCAATTTATTCGATTATTTTTCGTGATAGAATGATGAGTCGAAAAAAATCTGAAAAAAATCACAGCTCATCCTTTGAACATGTAGTTTGACTGTGCAAAAGGACAAGCAGATCGAAAGGGGTCAGGGAAAAAATCTCGTTTTTTCGGTCGATTTGACGTGGAATCCCCCATACGCATACACGAAAGATTTAATTTATCGAATGATGAAAATATAAAGGTATAATTTCAAATCCATCGCATATTCATCCATTCAATAAATATCACGATTTATTTGATTATTTCAAGTTTGCGACATCGAAAGTTGAAATCGATGTCAGGCGTCGATATATCGGTCGGACGCCATCGATGTAAAATATCGATACATCGGGCTGAAAACATCGATGTTCTCGATATTTCGATGTCGGTGTCCCATCGCACTGTAAAGTTACGGACGCGCCACGCGGTCTCGTTGCGTTCGTCATGTAGACGAGTAACCTAGAAAATCAACGCTCGTAAGATCACTTGAAACAGTTCCAAGTGAAATTGATTAAAGAGGCACAGGATACTCGCGAGACGAATAATAAAAGTTCGCAGTTATATCGAAGATTGATCAGAAGCCGACTTGTTTGTCGGGAAAAAATGTCTTCAACAACGAATGGACTGAAGAGGAAAAAAGAATTAGATGCTTCATCAGCATCAAAGCTCGAAATGCCGCCGGAGAAGATAAGGTGAGGCAAAATAATGCCGCGACATACGGCTGCCTTAATTGTATTGTGACTTAATAACCGAGCTAATGCTGAGTAATAGATTTAGTTCTGAAAAGTTTACACCTACCATATCCTCAGGTGCTGTGTCCCGAACATCTTGGATCTTCCGAATGAAATGTTGAATAAAATTATGCTATTCTTGAATGCAAGGGAACGAGTTGGGTTTGGTAACTCTTGTAAGCAATTCAATAGCCTTGTATTCGGAGCGGAAGAGTTATTGAGGTCAGTACGCATGCAAGTTTTGTCTGTCTTCTGCTTACTACGGATCAGTAGTGCATCCTATATTTATACGTCAGTGAATAATTTCGATTACGCAGTTCCCCTTAATTATTCATAATTCGTTTTGTTCATAGAAATTTGGATTTTTCAAAGGACGGGCGCTTGACATTGGCATCGGAAGTCCTGCAGTATTTTAACAAAGAACACACCCGTAGTAAAGTGCTCAAAGTCAACATAAGAAACACTGACTGCATCAAGTCAGGTCGTATGTTGAACGGTTCTGTGGGCAAAGCAAGGAATCTCATCGATATTAACATACATGGTCTGGAGTTCAAGGATATCTGGGAATTGGGGTGTTTTCTCAATCCATTGCCGCATGTACAAAGATTATCTTTTGATTGGCCAGAAACCAGTCAAAGCCATATCCCCATCTGCTGTAAACTCTTGCAACAACCGTTCAGTAGGCTTAGATATTTGTCAGTGGAAATGAAAAAGATGGATCGTGTCACAGGGTTCATTCCCTGCCTACGACTGTGCCAAGAACTTGAGGAGCTACGTATAGTGGTGAAGAAGTCTAATCAAACAAGATATACCGAAAACTGGAGCGGAGAACCCAAAGAGCTGAAAAACCTGAGAGTCGTGGAGTACTCTGGGCCTCTGGCGATACAAATGAAAGAACGCTGTAGAACACTGGTACCAAGCCCTGAGAAATGGGCAGATTTTCAAATGGACAGTTTTTCTGATCGCGAAGGTTTCCACCTTGGTGCGTATCTAGACACGAAGTCAATTGTGACTAATAACAAGCTCTATGCTCTTTGCGACGTGGTGGCATCCGTATTCCATGAGATATCCGACTTCTAGCTAGTTTGTCAATAAGTGAGAGATTGTTCGTAGCCAAACATACTTACTGAGTATTTTCAGCTATCGTGGACGTTTGTGAAGAACTAGCAGACAGCGAGTGGTTTGAGAGGATTCCAAACATTACCCCGAAAAATCGCTTCAATGTGGGATGGGCTCTCATTCCAGAACTTCTGCTGAGAGAAGTATTAAAAATCACCCACGAAGATGTACCAGAAGAATTGTGCTGTTTGTCAACATTTATGGAAAAGCAACGATGTCTGTTGAAGATAGATGAGGCAAAGGTTGACTTATAAGACAAATTTTATTCGATATTTTGTGTATAGAATTTTCCGTGTAGAAAAGTCAGTGAGGGGTCTAAACACCTGTAATGTTTCAGAGGCTGCTCAAGAATCCCAGAAGCCAAATTTCTTACTTATGCATGAATCATCCAGTTGCTTTAGGCTGCGACTTTCATTTAGTAGCTTCAGCTTTTGCAAATTTGACGGAGCTTCAGTTAGCAGCGGTAACAAGAAGTCTGGGTAAGTTCCTCAGAATTCTTACTCTGAATACTTACTCGATCTCGAATTGATCCAGGTTTGATTCTGACCCGATTACCGAGTTGAGACTCAAAAGCGATTATTCGGCTACTAGTAGGCATGTCATTAAGTAGTTTCATAAGTATAAGTCAACGACAATTTTCCGACTTTTAGGCATCATTTAGTTGCCTGGTCGTCTAGTATTAGTGAAAAACGATTTTGTTCCCTGATTTTGTTGTTGATAACGGTTTTTTTTCCCGAATAATCGACTCGTAGATACGTTATTTTTATTAAAGACAGCGACTTAGAATGTCCGAATATTAACAACAACAAAAATATATAAACATGTACATATCGCGTATCTGATGACATAATGTCGTAAGCGCCAATATACGACTTTTTGCTTTTCGTAACAGCAAAAGGTCGTATATTGTTTTTTTTAATCGTATATTTAGACTAAGGACCCGAAGATTCGTTCATAGTTGAAATCTAATACTAGGTCAGTTAAAAGCCGAAGGTCGTATGTACTGGTGGATACGACCTTTCAGTCCTAACTTCGCAGAAAAAAAATGGTTTCCATTAATTGCAGAAGGTCGTATCCGCCAAATAAACGAAAAAAAATGGCGGATACGACCTTCTTAACCTTAAGAACGAATTTTTTTTATCGAATTTCTCGAAACGTCGTCGATTTCGATTTTTCTTTGCGTTTCACGAGTTTTTACAGCTATTTGAAAAAATCATGAAAATTAAAAAAAAAATGGCGGATACGACCTTCTGCTTTTAACAACGAATTTCTTTTATCGAATTTCTCGGAACGTCTTCGATTTCGATTTTTCTTTGCGTTTCACCGGTTTTTACAGCTTTTTGTAAAAATAATGAAAAATAAAAAAAATTGCGGATACGACCTTCTGCTTTTACCATTTGTTTTTATTTTCCGCAAAAATTGTAATGAAAGAATGACGTATTCGCCCAACAGACGAACTTTTGCATTTACATTTTTGGATCACGTAATTTCAATTGATCTAATACGTTTTGATCATTTTTAGAGCGAATGGCGAAAAAAAAATTATACGACCTTTTGCCACCAAAATCGTGTTTTTGGCGCTTACGACCTTATGTCATTAGACACGCGATATGTTTTACCACGAGGAGTTGTACTTTCCGATGCAGGGGGTGGTCAGAAATAGTATGTGTCACACGGGATTGAAAAAGGCCATCCCAAACTGCGTTCTTGTCACCCTTGTCTTTGGCTCGGGTATCAATCTCACACATAGTTTGGAACAGTCTACTTTCCTTCCTTAGCTGCGTAATATACTATTCCTGCAAATCACATGAAAATTGGATTTCTTCTCCTTCGTGACTTTGCGTTCAGACATACTGTTGTCGCGATGAGTTGTATCGGTGGGAAAAACTTTTTTTAAAATCGCTATCTTCAAACAGTGAGTGGGAAAAGTAACGAAAAATTGTCGCAAGTGTATCTGTTGCGTGGTAGGAAAGGGAAAATCACGCGCGTGTAGCTTGGGACAAGTATTTCAAATTATTCAGCTTCACATACCTACTTACGCAATTACAGATTCATTCTCATTGGAGTCTCACTTCCAAAGGCGCTTAAGAAGGCGAGGAGAAGTAATTGCAGAAAGAGTGGATGAAACACTCAATATAGATTCATCTTTCAAAATGCTGGTTGAAAATACTCCTCGTTTGAGGCACTTTACACTGGGTGGATCTGGCAGGTAAGAAAAACTCAAGCACTGTAATCTGATTTTATCATAAAGATGAAATCCGTCTCTATTCAATTCCTTCGGTAGTTACGAAAACTGGGACTTGGAGGAGCTGCACCTGATTTCGAAATGGAAGTATCTCCAATCCTTGCGTTTGATCGATATACCGATTGAGAATGGAAGGTTTCTAATTGAAATTGGGAAACAGTGCCGAAATCTTCAGAAACTGGAGTTGATGCGTCTCGGACCGTCTGAATGTTGCTATGAACGAGAATTATTTCGAATGCTGACGTCTTGCCGAAACCTCAGAGACTTTTCAATGGAGTCTATGTATTTGAAAAAAACATCTAAGGTGTTCACTTGCCTCGCGAACAATGTACACCTCGGCAGAGTTCGTATCAAAATCATGTATGCGGCTTCCACTTCCATCGCTCATGAACAGCTGTGTTTGCTGTCATCTATTACACAGCTGCTTCGTCAATGCTCAAAAATAACTACATTCGTGGGTGAATTCGATTGCTCAACTGGGTGGATTTTGAGGGAACCTCTATCATCGATTCACCAACGGTAAAAGACACCTTCAGTAAAACCACTCATGTTTATTATAATATGTGTGCATTGCATACATGCCGATACTTTTATTTATCACGATCTCTAATGCAAACTAAATCAGATTTTATCGCAAAAAACGTCGAATCGAGCAAAAAATCTCAAACCCTACAGGGAGCACGTTTGGGCACCTGGGAAGTCGTTATCGAGCATTTTTAAGCGTGTCGTATGTGACCCCCCCCATTTCTTGTACAAAAAGTTTCAGCCAAACCGCTGAACCGACTCCAATGGAATTTACTGAGGATACTGTTTTTACCCCAAAGATTTGCAAATTTTTGTGTGTATCCGATCAGACTCCCGGTTTAGACGTCCTCTCGCTAACTAACGTCAACTTTGAAGTTCCAATAGCGGGCTTTGAAATACAGTCGGTTGCCTTTCGAATCAAGATTTTTAGTATATTGGGATTTTGAATGCCATATTAAAACATAATAGCACTGTGTGATCGTGCCGTACGCAACAAAGCTAGTGGGCTGGTTTTCCGATTCCGCCTGTTACCTTATAAGACATAAGTACATACACGAGCAGCTTGGATCAAAGTGATTATGCTTAAGCACTGCCTTTCAGGTGGCTAAAGAAACTAAGCCGCCCATCTCTCCAAATCAAGATGACGTGGGGATCATCAATGGAAGGAAGTGTCTCCGAAGACAGCCCACACTTTAATCCGTTTCCCAAAATGTGGATCACAAACTAAGTTTTCTATGTCTTGAGCAAGACAGTAAATATTTTCCTTCCCAGGTTCAGAAGTGTGCAAGAAATCCTGAAGAAAAATATTCCTGTACCTGAAAAAAAATGTATTCAATATTATCGCAACAATTAAAGCGTGGTACGTAAGACACGTAGTATTGTGGCCAAAAACCAAACAGTTCAAGGACCTGATAAACTATGCAGTAACGGACAAATATTAATATTAATCTTCAATCATCGGTGATTCAAAATTGCTCTTTCTTGATCAAATACTACTCGTATAAAATGGATGTTCTTAAATATACCAAGGTTTGCGGATTAGATGTGTTGTTTTTTGTACTCTCACAGTAATAATGAGTGATTTGTCATACGTTCATCCATATTTCGGTACCACAAATAAAGTAAGATTGAAGAAATAAAACGGTTGAACTGTAAAGACGCATCCATAATACGCCATGAATACCTACATAATAATTTACAAGTTGTCGTGGGGGACACAACGATTCAAAATAAAGACGATGCTTGCTTTTCTGATGATGTATGGAGGTTCGCAAAAGCTGGTCAACACCCCGATAAACTCTGGTAAAATCTCCTTTATTCTACTGCGTGTTAATGTCTTCGATGATATGGTATGAAAAACAAATTTGATGAATCACTCGCATGTGCAGCAATGAGAATGTAAGTATTTTTCGTCCGTCGGTATTTACCTGCAACCTTGCGTCGAGATCAATGCCTGGTTTTCACTCCGATAAACGCTATTGATCATATCGAGGTTTTTGATGATTTGGAATTTATTAGGGATTCATTCGTAATATTGACATTTATTGACTACATATTATACCAATATGAATTCGAAACAAACGCCTCAGTTATCTGATATCCCGTCATAAAACCAGGGTTACATGAACAAGGGAAATCGTAGTAAGAGAGCATCTAGTTTTTTTTCTTCAAATTTTTGCTTCGAGAGCGATTCTCAAACACTATACTTGCATGATAGGATTAGGAATAGTTCAAAATTTCAAATATTCAAGTTACTATTATACAATTTTTTCGTATGTATCAGCTCTGCATTCTTGGTTTGCATCCTCTTTGCCATCCTTATCTCCTTTGGCCTCTGAGCTTCTTTATTTTAAGGTGAAACAAAAGCTGATTTACACTTGGAATTTTCAAAACCTATTTGAACAGCCAAAACACATTCGATTGATGTGAATTTGATATCAGTGACGTAGAAAAACTCAATGAAGGGCCTAAGAGTCTGGGATTAGCGAAAATCGAGACATAATTACAGTTTTTTTAACAACATTGTTCTGTAACCCAAGGAAGTGCTGCCCCTAGTGGAGAGGTGAAAATATTCCGAAAAATTACCGAAAAATTAGATTTTCGTCTCTTATAAAATAAAAATATTTCAAAAAATTACAGAAAAATTACATTCTGGTTTAATATAAAAATATTGAAAAAGAGATTTCTACGGAATACCTAAACCACGCAACTTCCAACCGTCGCCAGGCCCTTCTTTTGGGGTCTACACCATCTTGGGGTCTTGTTCTTTCTACCTGCGCCCCTCCACTGGTATTTTTCGGCGCAGCTGTCCTTGCGTCTGCCGACCACAGGCTTTGTTACTTTGGTATAGGGGAATCTAGAAGTATTTCACTTTGCCCGTGTCGTTCGTAGCTGGAAGACCGGAGCGTTCAAAACTGTGTAGCATCAATGATTTTTGTTTGACTGCGTTAAACATGTATCATCCACTACATTGTTTCATTTGTGACGACATACTGGACAATGGCAGTGAAATCAAAGTTGTTAAACAAAAAGGTATTAATGGTCTAATGGCCAGAAGCAAATTAAAAAAGGACGATAAGTGGAAGTGTTTACAAAATTTGACCCAAGTGACAGTACACGAAAAATGTCAAACGTCCTACAATTTATCAAAAAAACAAGTGAGCAATACACCAGCCCTTAAACCGCTTACTGAACCAACATTCTCTTTTCGAGCCGATTGTTATCTGTGCGGCGAACCCTGGGACCCAAAACGGCAAAACATAAACCTGGTCGACAAGTGTACACACCGAATGCACATGAATTCATTATAAAATGGATTGCTCTTCAGAGTGACGAATGGTCTGAGAAGGTGAAAAGAAGAATCGAAGGAAAATGTGTGATGGAGGAAAATGCTCGGTATGTATCATATTATGTGTTACGACAAATTCAGAACAAGAGCCACGAAGGATCCGGGTCAACCGTCTAAATATCTAAAATATCAGATCTAGAAGATGCATTTGAAGGCGTATGCAAGTATATGGAAACAAAAGAATGACGATTGCCAATTCACTTTTAAGGAATTGTTGGATAAAATGGAAGGTCCGTGGAAACCGGCAGCAGCTACGTTGAAACAGAGGCTCACTAATAAGTACGGCACGGAAATTTTGATGTTGGAGAGACCACTAAGACCGACCGTTATCTGTTTCCGCAACACCGGTTTTAAAATTTTGCAGACTTTTTGGACTGAGCAGAGGGCTCAAAACGAAGAAGACGAAAGACTCCGCATTGTTCGTGCTGCTGCTGCCATCATTCGCGAGGATATTAGGAGCCAGGTATACGAAACGCCGTCTTATCCATGCCCTGAAGAGCTATTTGACAACGTTGAAGCCGATATTCCGAAGACTCTGCTAGCTTTGTTGGATGGTGTTCTATTGTCAGGGAACAAAACTACAAAAAGTAAATTGACACCAAAACGTGACAGTATCGCTCATACAATAATATCAACTGTTCGTCCAAGGTCATTCACTTCGTCGATCCAATTAGCAACTGGTGTTTATTTGAATAGAAAATTCGGTTCTCGGCTAATAATTGACGTATTGAACAAGCTAGGATTCTGTACATCATACACAAATCTAAGCTTATATGAAGCTTCAGCTATATTGAGTTGTGACAAGAAAATTGAAAATAACGCATACATTCAACATGTGTTCGACAACGCTGATCACAACGTGTGCACTCTAGATGGGTTCAATACGTTTCACGGCATGGGAGGTATTTGCTGTGTGACTCCTAAAACTGGAGTAAGTACGGAAGGAGTTATTAAAAAATTAACTCGTGTCCCAAAGGCTCAGAAACTGGCTGCAAAGTACAACATCCCAGTAATATGTTGACATCGAGTAGACAACACTAAAACAGGTTTGAAGTCAATCATATTTGTTGATGTATCTCAACTCCTCCTCGGTGATCGTGACAAATTACCAGCTGCGTATAATCTCCACCTTTGGGCTAAGTGTTTGCAAATTCCAAATGTGCCCAGTTGGAGAGGCTATATGGAAGCTCTGAGCCATACCGAAGAATATGAAATAGCGCAGGTCGTTTGTTTGCCGTTTGTGAACTTACCACCATCACACTTCGATACGATAAATACGGTCCTGAATCATGCCCACCTGGAATACCGCAGACTCAAGCAAAAAACATCCTTTGTAACTTTCGATCAACCTCTGTATATAAAGGCGAGGGAGCTGCTGGCTGATCAACAGGTGTATATGAAAGGTGTGGTCGTTAGATTGGGTGGCTTCCACATGCTCATGTCGTTCCTTGGGGCCGTTGGACATATTATGGATGGTAGTGGGTTGCAAGAACTATTGGCTACAATCTACGCTCGTAATACTGTCGATCATACATATGGTGACAGGGCATGCTTTCAGCAGAGCGATTAGGGGTCATCTTCTCGTATATGCTGCACTGGGGACGATCATTGCAAAAAATGCAAGTAATGTTGACGATGAAGACCGTTCCTACATGGCGAACCTGCTCAACGAGTTTGACATTCAACCACGAAAGTTAGAAGAAATTAATGCAAATGAACGACTGCAGGGGATTGGCGAGAAAATGTTGGAAATGATGGAAACTCTCGCCAACGTCGGTCGGATTTCCCTATTATGGCTGCAGTACTTCCACTGCATCACGCTAGTGATGCAATTCATCGAAGCAGAACGATTAGGAAACTAGGAGCTCCATTTGAAATGTGTCCGGGATATGTTACCTATTTTCCACGCTGCTGGTCACTTGGCATATGCCAAGTCCGCTCAGATATATTTGCAAGATATGATGGACCTACCGAATGTCATGGATCCGCAAGAGTATGATAAATTCACGAAGCAAGGATACTTCACCATAAGAAGATCGAAAAAAAAATGTGCTGGAATTTGGACGGATTCACGGTCGTGGAATTAATGACGAAGGTGCCGTTGCAAGATGGATCCTTGGCATGCCAGTTGCATTTGCAGTGATGGACGCTTTCGAAAAGTTTTGTGGAGTAACAGCCGAAAGTTCAGAGCAGCACACGGATTGGAGGCCATCGAGTATAAAGCGAGATACAGAGGATTATATCAAGTTTGTCGAGTGGCTCACGATACATGATCCTTTCGCGCCTGTTGATGGAGATAGACTGATGTCAATCGCAGATGGTATATGCGGTGGAGATGAAGTCAACAGTGACAGAGCGATGGAAATAGGAAGGGAATCCATGAAATCGATGATCGGAGTGAATGCTGCAGACGTCAAACTGAAGCGTACGACCCGAGTAAAATCCCTTGCAACGGCCAAACGCGGAATCTTGATTGGCAATGAGAAAGTAGCTGTTAACACTACACTGGTATTCCAAAGGTAGGCAACTGCAGTGTATTCCACACAGGATCATAGGGGTTTAAAAGACGTCATACTCTTCAGCCATGCCTTTACAGGATGTGACACAACGTCTGCCATTTATAACAAGGGGAAGAAAACATTTTTGAACACACTGAAGAAGAAAAACGAATTAACTCAGCATGTGGAAGTCTTTATTATGACATAAGCACAGAGTCCGCTGAAAGTTCGAACAATTCTGACGATGTTCTCCTTCAAAATTTTGATTCAGCACTGAGTTACCAGGTCGACGATGTAGCCACTGGAGAATACGATGATGACACCTCAGAGTTTCCTCCGTTTGAAAAGCCACGGAAGAACACTGAGCTTGAGAGTGAGCCGAGTACGAGTAAGAAGCGACGTGTCGGAATCGAGGACATCCCTGATGACTGGTAAATATCATTGGATACCAGGTTGCTAATAAAATATCGGAAATTGCATGAAGATAAATAGTCGAATTATATTTCCATTTTCATGTTACAGAATCTTCGGAACCAGAATATATCTACGCGCTGAAAGTTTCTTTGAATTTTTCAAATTTTCTTCGACACTTTTATTGTAAACCAAAACGTATTTTTCATGTTATTTGCTTCCATATTTTCATTGTAAACCATAATGTGTTTCTTCTGTAGTTTTTTTCAATATTTTTATCGTGATCCAAAATGTAATTTTTCTGTAATTTAGAAAAATATATTTTTATCGTAAACCAAAATGTAATTTGCTGTAATTAAAAAAAAAAAATTTTAACGTAAACTAAAATCAAATTTTTCTGTATTTTTTCTCAATATTTTTATTGTAAACAAAAATGTAATTTTTCTGTAATTTTTTAAAAATATTTTTATTTTATATTAGACGAAAATCTCATTTTTCTGTAATTTTTTTAAATATTTTTATTTTACAGTAGACGAAAATCTAATTTTTCGGTAATTTTTTGGAATATTTTTATTCTATACTAGAATATAAAAAAGTAGTTCTGACACAAATATTCAAATTAATAGATATAGCTTTCATATTCAAATTAATAGATAGAGCTTTCTGTTCACATCAGTTTTTATCACGGACTTGGGAGGAGTGCAAGGTGACTTTATGGGCGTGGGGTACCGACCATTCGGGGAGTCCAAGAAGTATATAGCTCAAACTGGTCGCTCTAGACAATATATTACTACCAGTGAATTATGACATGTATTTACACGGTTATAAGCCGCATCTTTTTTCGCGTTTTGGACCTCCCAAAACCCGGGTGCGGCTTATACGCGGATGCGGCTTATACGAGGATACAAATGTGGAAAATTGAACAAAATGAACGAAAAATATTGAAACGGCGGAGTAACTTGGAATAGGTGTAAGGAAAGCGATAATCGGGAAGTGAAAATGCCAGAATACATTATACCTAAAATGTTTTTAGGTATAACGTAGGCACGTGGGTGATTTCAATACCGCACCGTTTCAATATCGCGGCTTATACGAATATAAAAATGTTTTTTCAGAAATGACCCCTCCAAAATCGGGGTGCGTCTTATACGCGGGTGCTGCTTATAACCGTGTAAATACGGTACCTGTAGTTGGGATCAGTTATACTATTTCTTATTTCCTAAAATAATGATGGACATCGGTTTATCAAGGATTGGCAATTTATTTTCATGATTATAGATATGTAATAGAGTGAAACTTGTATTTCTGTATAATAATACTGGAGTTCACTGAAGACTTTTGAAATGATGAATCAATTACAATTACCTAAATCGAAACGGCACCTAAGTTAAAAATTATAAACGATAATCACTCAAGGCACATACAACTTGCCGCGTTTGAAATTATTATAGAAATAAATCAGCTTCAGATTCATATTTGCGTTCGGAGTAAAAGTGAGCTATTTTTTATATCCCTACAGATTAATGCCGCCGTTGACGTAAAACAAGTTGTTTCGTCCACAGGAAATATTCTCTCGGTTGTGAATCGAATTCTTTCACTCTGATCTAATGCTTTCTCCGATCTGGTGAAAGTTTGGTGAAATATCTGTAAATAAACATGGTTATATGCGAAGGTCGTACGTGTACATACTTAGTGAAAAGCAATTGCATGGTACAGCGAAAAAAGAGTTTGGGGACAAATAAAAAAATCGAGAGACGAATTCTCTACAGATTTCGGCAGTTGTAAAGAAAACTTGACAAAAGTAGAAGTAAAAAGTATGAGTAGCAATAGAAAAATAATGCAAACGCAAAGGAAACGATATTAGCTCGGTTGCAAACTTTGTAAGTACTACAGCATGCTTGATAGTAAATCTTTTGTCGACGTACCTATGTTTCTTGAAACATTGAGCTTTTCACCGGGGTTTTATGTTTTGTTTTTTCAAATCGGTCAACTCGGTCTTTAAAATTGCAATTCGTTTGTCCTTTCTCCGAGACGCTTGTTTCAGCAGTTTAATCTTTTTCTCATATGAGTCTTTCTGATTTTTGATAATACCCCGTAAGAGTATCGCCGTTGGAGAATTGGCGATAAACGATTTTGATACCCATGTAGCTTTATCAGCAGATATCGGTTGCGACGGTGTTTGCGAAGAGGCATCTATCCTTTCACAAGCGTCCGTCGGAGCTGAAAAAATCATCATTATGGTAAAATAATCAGATGAAACAAGAATCCTATACATCTGGACGATTAGGTGGCATGTAAATGAGTTGATAATTTACAAAAATCAGTTTTCTGTATTTTTCTTCCCGGTTCTTCAGCCTCGGCCACAGTAAAAGTTTCATTTTCGCTGGAGTACTCAAGTTTTATTGTTTCTTCGTCTACCACAGTGTTCTGGTTGGTAGCAGGGTGAGAAACATCTTGGACATTGTTCAGCTATAAGAATCAAGAAAACAATATGATCTACATTCCCAGCGCTAAAAGTCACTTGACACGTATATGAAAATCATATACATAAATTATTCAACTCACAGATGGAACAGCAGAATCTTTCAGCCTTGTCATGCATGCAGAACTACGATCAAACGATTTGCTTGAAAAGTGACGCGAACATAAACATGGTTGTTTGGGTAAAGATGCCTCCGTCAATCTCATTTGATCGATCCATACCTTTCGAATATCAACCTTTTTCGGAAAACTAAAACGTGTATGCGTATTTATATACAAATTCGACAAAATATGTAGATGACATTTACTGAACCATCGCGTGTTCAATTTCGACACGTTGCTTACCGATGGAATGTAATCTTAGCGTGTTTTTCAAGCTCTAATTGGGCCTTGCTTTTTGAGCTAGACTTATTCGTGCAACCTATCGCCACACAGTAAGGCATGTTGTCTCCAAAGCTAGAAACAAAAATAGCAAACAATCTAGTTGAGTACAAATTTATCGTACATCCTAACCTATGAAATGATAAAAACCGTGTTCGCAATAGATTTTCATACTTACTGAGCACTTAACTGAATTGATATCGCTCTCGATTTAACTCAAACGTTTATTACGAGCACTTAAAACATGCGCCCCAATCTGAAAGTCACGAACTTACTTAAAAGACTGTCTCTATCATGCATCAGCCATCAGGCACTGGTGGTGTAAACAAGTAGACTGGTAGACAGAGTAGCGTATACGCGCCTGACAAGATGGCTGACCGCCGGATCCCCCTTCCGTCGCGGGGTCAACATCGCATGGGCGTCTAAAATCCCTGGTTTTGATCAAATTTGCATTATGAATGATAAAGTTTTCAATTTTTCTCTTTAGAAAATGCAGATTCGTACATTTGAAGAAAACTGATTTTCATCTACCTTCATCGATCGTGCTGTTCTGTTCGTAACTCGGTCAATTTCTGTTGTGAGGCGTTTTAGCCGTTTGGGATCCCCCGTTCTGAGTCTCTGAGTGTGAAGCTACGAATGCTATTTCGACATGTAGAAGAGTTAACCTCAAATTCAGGCTTGTATAAACCGCGCTTCAGACTGTTTTCAGCGTTTGATAAAAGCTGATTGAGAAAGCATAGGAGAGTTTTGGGACATTGGCGAAGCCGAAAAACTGCAGGAGGAAAAAAGTGGCGAAGGAAACGCACGAGACGCATCGTAAAAGTATCCGTTTTTGGAGGGAAAATTGATCAGACACCGATTTGTTGGGTGAAAAAAATGTCTTCGACAACAAATAAAAGGCTAAAGAGGAAACAACAATCAGGTGCATCATTCGTAGAGCTCGAACGTCACCCCGAGAAAATAGGGTAAGGCAAAATAATTCACTGACCAATCTAACCTAAATTATTACTTGATCACGTGATAGCTTGTTTCATGTCCGTCTATCACTCTGCGTATAAAGTAGTATGACATCATGACGGAATGATAGATTCCATGCGTGCCTGATTCACATTCTCATTTTTATAAATCTCAACTACACTCTGCGAAAGAATTCACGGCGCATGTGGGACTCCTTTAAAAAAATTGCGAAAAAGTAAAAAAAAATTATTGAAAAAAAAAATTTCGATGTTGAAATTTTGTCTTCGGTGGATTGTGGACATCCTCTCTTCTTCTATCATTTTTCACCACGTGGCTTAAGATCGGACTCATACTTGCAAAACCTATGGAAAACATATTTTTCCTGAATTCGGCAGGGCGCTGAAAAAATTGGAGACAACGGTTGGAAGTTGTTCAAGTCGGCTTTTCTGAGAATTTCTCTTTTTTTGAAATTTTTTTCTTTACCGAGTAATTGAATCTCAATTGAAGTCTTGTGTATGTGCTAGTTGAA
>JAFFZH010002909.1:0-14302 GCA_018420115.1 Euura saliciscinereae
GGCATGCCTGTTCGGCCCCTGGTCGGCTTTGTACCACGCATTTTTTAATACGGGTTTCACGCCATAGTATGATTAATTGAAAATAAACCTTTATTCGTCGAAGTTAAAACCTGCTGGGACCACGCAGGATAATCATTTAGATGAGTATATGAAGCACTTACTAGTAATGGGTGTCAAAGTTTTCACAATATCTAATAAGTAGTTTGGCGTAGTAGGTAGGGCGTGCGATTAGTAATGCGAGCGAGCGATAGGTCCAGGATCGAAACCCGGTTAGGTCGAAACAATGCGAAGTTTTTCTGAAGTGAAATTGCGTTCTAGCGTTGGTATGCGGCCGAGTATGAGTGGTTCAGCTTACTCAATCCATAAAATTTTTATTTAATCATTATTTTTGTAATATTAGATGATACAAACACAAATCCACAAATTCGATCAGGGCTTGATCAGGGATTGATCAGGAAGCTCGATCAGGAAGCTTGATCGGGGCCTGATCAACAAACTTAATCAGGACCTGATAGTCCGGCCTCACCAGGGCCTGATCACTACAACCTGATCAGGTGATCCTAGAACGCAGCGTTACACTCACTATCAGGGCCTGATTGGAGAGCCTGATGGCAGCCTGATCAGGCGGTCAGGCAAACCCGTACAGGGCCTGGCCTGTGCCTGACGTCAATTTCTACTCGGGGCGGTAGACCTGGACATCCAGAACTATGGCGCGATAGACCTGGAGACCAAAAACTATGGCGCGGTAGACCTGGACATCCAGAACTATGGCGCGATAGACCTGGACATCCATAACTATGGCGCTATGGACCTGGAGACCAAAACCTATGGCGCGATAGACCTGGAGACCAAAAACTATGGCGCGGTAGACTTGGACATCCAGAACTATGGCGCGATAGACCTGGAGACCAAAAACTATAATGGCGCGGTAGACCTGGGCATCCAGAACTATGGCGCGATAGACCTGGAGACCAAAAACTATGGCGCAACTATGGCGCGGTAGACCTGGACATCCAGAACTATGGCGCGATAGACCTGGAGACCGAAAACTATGGCGCGGTAGACCTGGACATCCAGAACTATGGTGCGATAGACCTGGACACCAGGAACTATGGCGCCGTATACCTGGACAGCAGGAACGGCGCGATAGAACGCGAATATAACCTGGATGCAGAAAACTACGCCTGATCCAGATGCTGACACACAGAGATCAACAAGTGTCAGAGATCAAGCCTAGATTCTGACCGTCCATGGTTACGAGCGCCCATAGTTACGCCCATAGTTACGGGACACCCATAGCAACGACGATTTTATATATTGTAACGTATTCAACAACTCGCTTATTAATCTACTATGTTCAAATTTAAAAATCAGAAAAGTTAATTGTCAGTAGGGAAAATTTAGGATCAAAACCTCATAAAACATACACACATAGAATCATTAGAAGACAAACAGACACATAGAAACATCGCCACTCTGGCAACAACAGTTACACATACACAATTTTGTTTTAACACACACACGTAAACTCAAACAGCCTGTTATACTAGAATTAAGGATACCTTTTTGTACACACATTTCAACCGGACCATACATGTGACTCTTACAAATAAATGGAGATTAACACGGATAGAAGAGAACAGAAAATCTGTAAATAGTATTCATACGCCAAGTCGGGAAGTTGAGGAGTTCGTGGGTCAGTCCCCACTCCTAAAATTTGTAGAAATTGTGACTACGCGTACCGAGAAGTAGTCCTCAAACCGAGCTGTAATGGTAAATCACCGCACTATCAGAGTCACTTCGGTCCGGCCTGACAAGCCTGTCGGTTGTCACTTCGGTCCGGCCTCTGGGTCTCATTGGTACGTAATTCATGGGAGCTCTCCATGAATTACGAATTTAAATTCATTTTCTGACTTAGAAAAATTTTGAGAAAGTACATTTAAGGCGACAGCCTTCCGATTTACGGAAAAATTTAATTAAATATCACAAACTTACACAAAACACAGTTGCTAACATTTCTTTTATTTTTTGCTTTTATCAAACTCAGTCTATTTAACAAAACGCTAAAATTTATTCACAATTTTCTGTTCTGTTGCTTGCGCATCATCTTCGCTATCAACATAAATCTGTCTAACTGCTTATCATTTACACCTACACCACATTCACTCCTTAATAAACTGCTCCGATCCTGAATTCTCCTGTTAAAATCTGGTTTAGTCCTCAGTGAAGAGTGCGGTTAGTAGTAACACCCGGACTTTCGAGAAAGGGAAGCACCAAAGCCGTATCTTCGACACTGAGTCCTCTCGTTATGAGGCTCAGGTAGAAAACTCCTTTCCTTGAGGTAATTCGTTACCTCATTGCACAAAAACCACGAGAGCAGGTGTTAATTGATCTAGGTACCTTATTGAAGCCCTGAGAGAGTCTTTCTCGATAAAATCAAAATTTTCTTATCAATGCGAGTGCTATCAAATCCAAAATTTCAGAAATATCGATAAATGATTCAAACCAAGTGATAGTGATGAAACTCGTTTAATATTAGCTTAATCGGAGTGATCGTGCCTATCAGTGTACACGGATCACAGTGAGGATTAACGTTATATTTGGCGCCCAACGTAGAGAGAGAAAAGAGGAAAACGCCATACGTTTCACACAAAGAGAGTGTAACGTTATAATATATGTATAAAGAGATGTATACTCGATGTATAAATCCTAGAGGGCCTTGCCCCATGGAAAATAAATTCTATTCTATTCTATGCATTCATCCAACAGAGAAGAATGTACCCAAGGTTCATATAATTTCAAGAGAATGTATTTGTGAAATCCAGTAACGACCACTTCATCTTTCTTCAGGTTGCGGTGTAATACGTTTTATTATGAATCAACAAAATATCTAACCCATTGACATTCATATAAAACAAATTGAAAAACATCATTCATCACTCGAGTTCGTACAAAACTCTCCGCCAAGATCCGTCGAAAACCCGTCAAACGTAAGGTGGTCAACCTCGGAACTCCAATGCGGCTGCACTTATGATATCCAATCCATCCGTTGATGAAGCACTCTTCTTGGTTCACTTTCCGTCTCTATAGCTTCAGATGCACAGATCGACACGTATGTGGGACTAGTCCCTGTCTACGAACCGGAAACGCAGGGGTTTGTTGGGGACGTTGACCATCATGTAGTTGCTGCTAATATCGGCGTAGTCGTACTCGATCTTGAACTCTCGTATCAACTGTACAAAAAGTGGCATTTTGCCCACCATTGAATCAACTGAACCATGAATTTCAAACTAAAGCCGAATGACTGTCTAACCTTCGCGGTTAGCAGCATCATCTCCGTCTCTGCCATTTGTTTCCCCAAGCAAGATCTGATGCCGTACCCGAAGGGGAGGCAGCTGAAATCCTCGCGATGATCACCGAACTCTGTCTTACCGGACAGCCATCTTTCAGGCTTGAACTTTTCCGGGTCTTCAAAGTTCTCTTCGCGATGTGATGAAATCTGGTTCGCCATTATGACGTAGGTCTGTGGGCAGACATATTTTCGCAAGGTAGTATGCAATTTTCGGTTATCTGCTTAGCAAGGTCACTCACATCCTTTGGAATCGTATATCCGTGCAAGGTGATGGGTTTCGGCAGTGCTCTCGTCACGTATGGGAAGGCTGGCCGAAGTCTAGTAATAACATACAATTTCAACATATTCAAATGGTGGAAGATACGTCTGGTGCCACTTTTTATCTAGTTCACCCTCCAGTAACCTTCAGTAACCGTCTTTTATGCCGAAGCACATGATCGCTAAAGGTTCTGTGGTGGAGGTTAAATCCTCAGTTCACCTGAGGCATTCGTTTATACAGGCACGCAGGTATGGCATTTTTTTCGAGGAGTATTGCGTCATAGTTGATCCTCTGTTGGGCATAACAGCACTGACCTCGTCGAAGACACGGCGTTGAATTCTAGGATTTTTCGCCAGGTAATACAAGAGGAAGGCTTGGCTGTTTGTTGTCTGAAATCATAATCAGGTGATTTGTTATGAAATATTAATTCCACCATTTGATTGTATCCAATGATGTCTCCTAACGAGAGTCGATTAATATTCATGATTTCGTAACGTAACGTTTTGACTTACCGCTTGAACACCTAGAATGATCATATCCATCATCAGAGTAGATATGTCGTCCGGTTGCATGCCTTGGTCCACCAACAGTTTCTCCAAGACAGGAGAGCTGTCATCATTGACGCCATCCTTCGAATTTCCCTCTCCACAAGACGTTGATTGAGTTCGTAATTTGTTTTGGGTCTGTCGGATGTACTTGCCAATGACGCTGCGAAATTTCACCTCAATCGTTATGCAATTCAAACAGAAAATACAACCAATTAAAAGGTGAATGTTTCATACCCATCGATCACGTCGCAAGCCGCGAAGAGCCTTCCGGTATATGGAGTCTCGAAAAATCTCCAGACTTGGAATCCTGTTTCGCAACGGCTCAGATAAAGATGTGCGCGGGTCAGAGCTTCGATTATCCTGGCCGGTTCGGATGTTACGTTCAACCCAGAAGGCTCCAGGAATCCTAAGCGTCTGTTTAGCATCAGAATGGAGAAGCACTCCATTCCCCATCGCGAGAGGTCCTGGTTGAAGTCACCCGGTACCTGTGGCGAGCAGATGAAATCTGTTTGAGGCTCAAGTAAAAGTTAATTCACTTTAGTTCAGCCCCCTTCCCATTTAGTATATCGTCTCTTCTCACCTCGTCCTGTCGGTTACGAATCTTTCGAATTCTTTGCACAAGTTCGTCGCACGTCATCTCGAGCTTTCCAAAGTACTGGGTCAGCTGAGAGGCAAACGGTTTCTCCAACTTTTTTCGAAGCTCCGTCCACTCGCTTCCTTGCCTGCGGTTCAGTTATCAACGCTTTATTATGAGTCCAGATATCGTTTAACTAAACGGCTAACTATGAGACGATCGATTTTGTATGAGCACTCACATGCTGAACGGTCCAGGGAGCCTGTACTTTCTGTAGTGCAGTCGATAGTGCTGCAGCACGTCGATACCACTTCGAACCGGTGACTCGCCTTCCTGTCTGTAAACCTCAGCAATGTGTTCCGGTCTGCAATTGTGATTTTGAATATACAGCTACAATTTTTCATATCAATTATCGTGGGACACTGCGGTTCATAATATCACGATGGGTTCCTTACCTGTGGACCATGACTATATCTCCAGCGAATGGACCGTGTATGCGAACAATTGGACCATACTCATTGAACAGATATTTTAGTGGCGTCACGTTGCGATTCCATCTCAATTGACCTACAAAGTGAATTCGTTAAAACTCCAGAGGATTGTTGCTATTCCCTGGCGAAAAATATGTGACGCAAAGTGTTCAGGAAGTTCGAATTGGAACAGATTACATTATTTGAATATATTTTCTGAATACTTCGCCACATATCATTTTCATCAGGAGCAGATTCAACAAGGACTGTGCATTGATTCATTCGAAACTCGAAAACCTTCAAATTCCGAATAAACATGCGAATTAATTAGTTCGAAGGAAAGTTAATCCGAAAATTGACTGAATATTCGAATTTTGAATCTCATGTATTTCGAATTCTTAATAAATCATACCCAAAGTAAACTTGTTGATGAGCAGACTGCAGATAAGTTGCGTACCGAAGAGAGGTACGTATCTCCAGTATTTTTCAAAAAATTTTAGCACTGCTGGGCCTGGAATATCCTCGAATGGCAGTGGAGTTTTTTCCCTTGTCACTCCCGGCGAAAGATTTGCCTGGGGTAAATCAAACACGCTGGTTTCAGAGGCAACAGTCGGTTGCATCAGAGGAATCACGGGAGATTGTGATAAGCCGGTCACTGTTTGTGGCTGTGTCATTGTAGCTGCTAAAAAATATGAATTCTCTTCATTTCTTTTGCAACAAACTCTCCAGGTATTGACTTCCAGAAATTAATTAGTCTTCAAGAACGCTCGATTATTATTCATAATGCAGAGATAATCATACAGATCAGATCATTGGGGGCATCTCGTAAACGTTCCTGTCTTTCAGTAGCTGCAAGAAGTCGCGTCTTGGCGGTGAACAGACGGTGAAATGTTCTTCCAGTGAATGCAGATGTCGATTTATAGTGTATGACACTGCATTGCGAAAGAAGACGCTGCATACTGGCACATCGGAGCATGATTTTCGCAACCGGTTGCAGACTCTTCGTGATAATACCGTGACTAACAGCTGTGGATGAAGAATATGCGACTGTTTGGTTGTTCTGAAGCGTAAATGAATCCCAAGTATTTGTCAACTATTCATTTTGGAAAAATCGTGTTTACCTTTTTTTTTTAAATCTTGAATAGAGGATCCGTTTTGACGAAAGCGAAATTCCAAACCGAACAATTCTATTTTTTTTAATTATGCTTGACAGAAAATGCGACAAATCAAACTGCGACAACAAATTCGTTGCTTAGCAGTGAAAAAAACATTTGAAGATTCAACCATGAACTGGTCGCAAAGCGTGGTGCATTTTTAGTGCTTTTCCGACGATAATTTCGTAAGTATGTCCCACGGCGTTGAATGGAAATGGATGGAAGAAACCTACACCTACTAAATTTTACTAAGAAAAGAAAAACAAAAAGAAACACGCTGCACTCTGTGTGACTGAGTCATGAAGCTTTTGATCCCTTTAAATGTCTGGTAATATATGCTCATGCATATATGTGCTTGGATTTCATACTATATATGTATATAATAACAGCAAGACTAATTTTCATTCACCATACGCGATCAGCATTTAGAAATTATATCCTATAACTAAACATGTCTTGAATGATCGAATCAAATCGGGCAAGTTGGAATCGTGATATTGCAGAACTATACCCAAAATTGAAATATATTGCTTTGTAATATGAAAAACGAGACAGGCATTGCTCTATCAACAAAATTCACAGGAAATATCAGTTGTGTCACCCACATATGGTGTGCAATAAGAAAATAAATTACTCGAAACTTGTATTATGGTATACTATAGACACGTCATTGTCCCAGTGTCAGGTGTTTGTTTTGGTAGACTCTATCGTTCGCTGTCTTGTACATTCACATATTTGAATTTATCGGACGAGGCGAACCAAATTAATTAATTATTAGTCCCCACCAAGGAGAGATTCTTCCTCTATTCGAGCGTGCAAACCTTGGTGGGACCGAAAAAAACCTATGAAAAATCAATTTTTTATGTTTAATTCTTCGAGTAAAAATTCCGAATAGTCTCCCAACGGAAAGAAAGAGTTCCCGGTCGGTAAAGCCGCACTTCACTCCCCCAAAATAGGTAGCGAGATCGGCCTTTCCGTTCATGTATGGAATAAAATATCGTGTGCACCACGGTCGCGGGACTTTTCACTCCCTCGGTGGATGCCATCCCTCGCCTTCGGCTCGGGTGGCAACTCCACGCTCGGGAGTGAAAACGTCCTTTGCTCCCTTGGTGCACAATATACTATTTCTAAACTCTACGCTCGCGCCAAGTTCCAAGTAAAAAAATTCGCGCCTATAAAGTATCAATGAAAATAATTAATGTTACATATAAACAATCGATAGGAGCAATTTTGAAAACGTGTTTCAAATATTCGGGTTCACACTATTATACCATTATAACAACTTCTTTTACTTTTCTTTTTTTTTACGTTCTTTTACTTTGTACTAATGAACTGTTTTTTTATTACGACTTTAATGGACTAACGCTGAATTTTATTGAATAAAGAAACAAAAAATTTAATAATCATAAAACTATTAATAATAAGAATAATCAGCCGTAATACCCGCTTTCCCTTGATTCTGCGCGAACTTAAAAAAATTGTACACCTCAAAGATAGCCACCAAAATGTCTGCCTTTTGTTTTTTGTCTTCCGGGAGTCCTAATGAATCGAATGGGCGCAACTAGAACCATGTTGAAATGATTTAGTAGAGCTTTTTTTTTACATTTTCACGACCTCGTACACCTCAAACTTAGCTACCAAAATGTCTGCCTTTTCGTTTTTGTGAGTTTGAGGATGATAACAACCATCGGTCCAAAGGGCAGACATGTTGAAATGATTTACCACACCCTTTTTTTTTACATTTTTGAAGCGCTGTAACTCGAAAATATAGTGACATTACGACTTTCGTCGACTGGACCAAATCGATTCGTATTGATCTGAACTTTCATCCATCAATGTCAAACATGTTGAAATGATTTACCATTTTGGCACCCAGCTCCCTAACTAAAAGCCCGTGGGACAGTATTAGGTTATTAAATGAATGAGAGTCAAAGAGCATGCGGAAAATGCCAATGCACGTCAAAGAATAGGATATCACACGCCTAGTGAGAGAAAGTATAGGCTATTCCAAACTGCATGTGCGATTGACACCCGAGCCGAAGGGGAGAACGCAGTTTGGGATGGCCTTTTTCGCTCCCGTGCGTAGTATACTATTCTATTCCATACATGAACGGAAAGGCCGATTTCGCTACCTATTTTGGGAGAGCGAAGTGCGGCTTTACCGACCAGGAACTCTTTCTTTCCGCTGGGAGACTATTAGGTAAGAAAGACCAGTTTTTCCTCCCGCAAAGTCTTTCCTCCCTGAAAGTCTTTCTTCCCTGAAAGTCTTTCTTTCCAGTTTTCTCTGCCGTACCGACCAGTACGGCTCGGTCGGAACGTCACATAACATAAAATGTGAACACTGATCTGCCCGCGAAATCGGCCTCCGTTCATGGTGGAATAAAATATCGTGTGCACCACAGTCGCCGGAATTTTCACTCCCTCGGTGGATGCCATCCCTCGCCTTCGGCTCAGGTGGCAACTCCACGCTCGGGAGCGAAAACATCCTTTGCTCCCTTGGTGCACAATATACAATTTCACCACTCCCTGCATCGGAAGCACGACTTCCCGTTCACGCAGCGGGCCGAAAGTCGTACTTTCCGTGCAGGTGTGGTGAAAACGATTTTTCCGTTCGTATAATGTTAAATCGCTTGAAGAGGCCATCTCTCCCTCGTGGAGCATTTCACCCACATACGTGGGGCATCACACCCATACCCCTGGGGAGAGATGGCCACAACAGTATGTTCGAAAATCGTGTTTTTCATCAGAAGTGAGATGAAAAAAAATTCTGTTTTTGTGTTTAACGCTTATCAAGGCTTCGTATAGTAACTTTGTAGAATGAAAAGATTTTTTTATTAAATACGGAACTTGTTAAAAAACATTTCCCTTAGGTGCAGCGGCATCTATCCCTACTTTACCCTACTGCAATACTGCAATCATAAATCTGAGTGTGAAACATTTCACTGTATTTTGTATCTAAAGCATTCTTATACATAGTTCAACGTACAGGTCTCCCTCTCAATAAGTGCCCTCTGAATATTCACTTCCCCGCATTTTAGTTCGCACGCTTCCCCCGCCACGACGCGCTCTGAGTCCACCGAGCAGTTGATTCGCTTGCCTCCGAATAAGTTCGAGACGCTAATTCATAGAGACACGACCGAACTTATTCGGAGGCAACGCGACCTTTTAACTCGAGCGGCGAGTAGGCTTTGAGTGGGGGTTTATGGTTTTTCGGAAAAATGTTCCCCTACAGCCCCGAAGCTGAACTTATTGAGAGGGAGACCTGTATAATACTTTATTCGTGCAGTGACATTATTGGAGAAATACGTAAAACACATGGCCGTAGAAAGTCCTTTCATTCTTCAATGTTTCGAAATGGCACACGCAATATCGCAAGGATTATACAATTATCGTTGTTAGTAGTATATTTCGATACAAGTGCGAAACGTTTGTTTTGGCACGGTGGGAGGTTTGTTGACAATTGTGGGAGGTTGTTGACAATCTCACGAGTAGAAAAACAACTTTCGCACATGTATCGAACAAAATTTTATATCACAAACGCGGGTAAAGTCCGATTATATGCACGTTTGCGTGCGAAAAGTTGCGCTTTATGCTTTTCACTTTTTTAAACTTCGTCACGGGGAAATACCGCTGCCACCAGTGTAACAAGCCTAAGCAAGTCAAGTATTTTATATGGGTTCAATCCCGTGTAAAATACATAAAAGTACACCGAAGGTGTGAAGCGGGTGATATTTCAATAAGAGTATCCAGCGTAGAACAGAAGTGATTATATATTCAACAGATTTATTCAGACAAGTGATTTAAAAGAGAGTACAACAGTACTTAATCCTAAGAGAGTAGTTCCAGAAGTGAGTCCAGCTAATTCAGTCAGGACTGAAGAAGCTGGGAGAAGGGTGAGGGGAAGTGCATAAGACTGTCCGAGCTATCCCACGGTACGTGAAGTATCGAGTGATGCACCGTCAGGCTTATGCGAAAAGAGTATTCTAAGATCTAGTTAACTAAGTCTAAGCGTGTGTGTGTGTGTGTGAGGGTGTGTGAGGGTGTGTGAGGGTAGGCGTCGTATGGACCGTGGGACCAGACGTGACAGGCCCATTTACGGTTTTTACAAAAATCGTTTTTGCGTATTTAGTAAATAATTACGGAACTTATCTATTAACCTGCCTAAATTGTGAATTGTCATGAAGTCCAGACGTTTTTCTTTGAACATTTTTTTATAACCGTTAACAAAAAGCTGAAAGTCTTTGGAACAGAATAGAAGAAATGATAATTTCACGAGGTCTCCGTACGATTTTGAACAGGGTGTCTAGCGTCAATTAAATATCAAATTCCCTGACATTTCCCGGTTTTCCAGACGAAAAATCGTGACTTTTGCACTACTCATTTCAACTTTATTTTCCTAATGAGCGCACTTTTGATTGCAAATTTATGATGATCAAAGTTAAATGTTGTCATTTCAAGTTAAAATACTCAATTTCTTATCTCAATTCAATTTGGCCACATTTTGGTATGAGAAATTTTTCTTTTTCAACTATAAAGAGATTTAGGTTGGGGGTTATTTCTCCAAATAATGGTCACATCTATCAGATATTTTCAAAATCTTACAGCTGTCAAAATGGAAAGGAAAAATTCCAGATACGTGTGCGAAATCCCTGACATTTCCCGGTTTTTCCAGACGCTTTCAAATTCCCTGACAATTCCCGGTTTTCCAGATTTCCCTGACAGCTAGACACCCTGTTGAATGTGATTTTTTAATTTTATTTGCTTATTTTGTGATTGCTGTGGGGCGATTGAAGATCGAATCGGCCAAAGAGAGGATTTTACTCAACTGTGCTGAAATTGGTTGAGGTTGGCCTTATCGTTCTGAGGCTGTGGTGGATTCGACTCTCCTAAGGCCTCGCATTGGGATTTTTTATGGATAGAGGAGACCGGGCTAATGTGGACATGCGGGGTAAAGTGACCATCTCGAATAATTTCTTGTTGAGCGATTCTAAGAAGGCAGTATTTACACCGAGGGTTTGTGCTGACGTACTTTACAAAATGAAATAGTTGAACCCTATGAAATATTCAATATTTCGGGAAAAATCAATCAATTCAGTTTCACGCCGTGTAGATTGATAATTTCCGTCAACTCAGATTTCGGATTATCGTGCCGTCAATGGCATGTTTTGACTAGGTTTATTTTTTTCTCGATTCCTTGAAACGTCTACTTAATGGTACTCAATTCTTTTCTTATTAAACATAGTTTGCATCAAGTTTTCAATTACATTGTTGTCGGGTTACCTGCGGGGTAATATGGTCGGGGAAAAGTGGCCATGTACGCCACGAGCGCTGTTAGCCGCCGCGCGTCAACCTAACCTCACTTCGGGTGACATTTGAATCGCGACAGCGGTGTCGTGTTTCGAACATTTTCGATTCGAGTAAGTATCACAATTTTCACAGTCACATGCTTTTATCAGACTCAGGGCAATACGTACAGATTTTGCAATGTTTTGACGTTATTTTCATCCTAATATGAATAAGGAATCCGTCATAATACGAATTTTTCGACTTGGCCCCATAGCTTGATCACTTTACCCCAGCATCGGGGTAAAGTGATCATTTTGCAGGTTAGGTTTATATCGATTATGACGCAAGCAGTAAGCACATCGCAATAATATCGGGTTTGACCGTCATAATCGCTTACCTAAAGGTACAAACTACAAAATATATACGACATGATAAAGCTTTAGTCGATATTTTATGTTTTATGTCCGAATTAGTCTTAGGGTATCCACTTTGCCCCGGTCTCCCCTACTTAACGTTGGTAATTCAAAATTTAAGTAAGGCCCTGAATGCCGATTGATGCCTGATCATCAACATATAGCAGCGCCTTTTTGTACTAAACGTCACACGTATCATCGAGGGATTACAAATCGGGGTGGCCTTTCACGCCATTCCTACAGCCTTGAAATAATTTTTTTATGGGGCTTGTCTCAAGCAAACTGTGCTAGAGTTTCAGGCCAATACTGACTCATTTCGGGGCTCGGCCTAACCACCATTTGCGGATTTTGCTGGAAAATGTGAAAATCTACTCCTATACTGTTGCCCGAACGCTAGCCAAGTCTCCTTAATTGTCAACCATAGCGAATATCGTTGTCATGTACGAGAAGGTGGCCTTCATGACCTGGAAAAATCAAGTTCGAAACAATAGTATATTACACACCTAGGGAGGGAAAGTAGGCTATTCCATACTGCGTGTGAGATTGACACCCGAGACGAAGGCGAGGGTGGCAAGAACGCAGTTTGGGGTGGCCTTTTTCACTCCCGTGGGTAGTATACTATTTTTCACCACCCCCTGCATCGGAAAGCACGACTTCCCGTTCACGCAGCGGGCCGAAAGTCGTACTTTGCGTGCAGGTGTGGTGAAAGCGATTATTAATCTCCTTGAATTATCGAAGCTTTCAGACAGTGATCAACAGCAACGTACGTTGGCGTAAAATTCGAGGGTTAAGGCAGGAAGTAGGCCAGGGACCTCGATCACTATTGGAGTCTGAGTTTTGTGCATGATGAACACCAGGTCCTTCACCATTTCATTGGATTTCCCCACCCAGTCGCAGTTGAAGGCCATGACTGATAGCTTTGAACTCTGACCGGAAACAATGTATGAAAAATTGTGTATTTTGCTGCTCGTCTTATTGTTAATGATAAATTCTGAATTATTCGAAGTTTAAATACAATTATTAGCACGTGATCATCACCCAACCACATGAAATATTTAAAAGTTTTTACAATGGGTCTAGTACGTCGAAATGTACCGAAATATGACCATATCGATTACCATGTCCATTATGTTGTCTGCAGGCCAGGTGTACAGAAATAACTCCATCGTAGCAACCAACTCGAACATAACGTATTTTGCGACTACGATCCATGGCGGAAACTGCATTCCCATCACGTTACATGAAACACAGATTACAAAAGACGAGCGCACAGCGTAGAGTCTAGTACTCAATTTCGATTTCCATGAATTTTACGTAGTTGTCATAATTTATTACAGTCTTCTCGGTGATCAGTTCAGAGTGCAGACTTTTTCTGAATCAAAATGAACGATACTGAATTATCGTGGATATATTAAGGTTGAACCTTACGCGCATAAGTACTAGGCCACCCACGCTGACGGCAAACACGGCAAGAATGGTCACTTCTGTAGCAACAATACGAACAGGGCCCTTGATTTTTTCCATGTACCTGAAAACGGAGCAAGATTCCAGTATTGTATTGAGAGGTATCGTATTCATGTCAGTTTTTCACATTTTTCGTGATATGCATAAGGTAGACGTACCATCTTTGTATACAAGTTTTGGCTGCTTGAGATCGTGCTAACTGGTCATGAGATAATAAAATTTCTTCGTGAGTAAAATAGATATCAATCTTACTCTATCAGCTCTTGATGTAGACGAATACAGGATTTCACATCTTCGGGAGTTGAGGCCTGTTCAAGCTGGATGCCCAACATTTGAATCCTGGCTCCACCATACCACAGTAAAGTTCCGAAAAGGAAATCAAGGCACGCCAGGCATCCGGCCTGGCTAACAAGTACTGACTGCGAAAAATACGTCAGTGCCCAACTCCAGGTTGGGTCTACCGAATACGGATATGTAGATTCCAATATAAGACGCTGCCCCGTCACTGCGGGTGCAAGTATGAATATGACCGGCCCCAGAATAGAGCACGCCAAGATTACAGCATGAGAGTACAGGACTTTGTTAACGTAGGACTGAATAAGATTCAATTTGTGCTGGTCAGCGACTTTCAGGAACTTCCTCAACTCAGCCACCAATATCTGAACAAATGAATTCAAGATATAGGTATTGAAACGGGCTCTGTAAAGATCAATTTCTCCATCATATCTTCGATCCTACACTGAAAAAAACGTTCAGCGATGACAGCCAGAATTCTTGTTCGT
>JAFFZH010002910.1:0-13459 GCA_018420115.1 Euura saliciscinereae
GGTCCACATAGGTCCATTCCCCACGTCGTAATTTGGAACAAGGTCCTCACTGGTCCTCTCGGGAATTTTTAGCAGGGTCTGAAATGTTCGAACCGCAATCCCGACATGACAACTGGCACGACTTCGATTAGATTCTCTGCCGCTAGACGGCGCGTCGGAGACGCGTGAAAAGGTTACTAGAGTGTTATAAATACGGAACTAGAGTGCTATAAATACTCGTATATTGGTAACTAGCGCGAAAATGAAGATCTGCACATGCGCTGCTCAAACCCTACTGTACAACTTCTCGCACTTTTCAGAGGCACGAAATGGGGGACATTTGATGCACGTATTACAAAAAACATATCCCTGCTGGTTTCCGTTCAGCGTTCATACAATCAGTACCCTTGTTGGCTATTGTCGGACAAAGTTGTAATAATTCGTTGTGAATGAATGAGCAACCGTGGATAGGTGGATACAAAGCGACAAGGATTATTTTGATATTCGACATAGGATTTATCATCAGATTTTCAAATCGCGTATGTGTGAATAGTGGACAGTCGTTGCTCGTGGCGCGTTGGAATGAAGCAATAACCGCTAATTTGCGAATCGAATCGTAAATCTCAACCGACGCCTGCAGGGCCGCGCCCAATAGTGCTTCCACTATACATACATGCACGTATATAGTATGCCCAGAAATCCATTTGCCAGATTGGATTAAACAATTGCACCAAACAGTTTACAAAACTGGGCGAAATTCACGGAAGAGTGACTTTCACGGTGATGGCTGGTAAAACGATTCGTAATTACCAGACTGTCGGGTATGAATACGCTTCCAGTAGTAATTTTACAGAAAAAAACTTTCAAACCATAACGAAGTAAAAACCAACGAGGTTGAATGTTAAAATGATGACAAGAAAAAAAATTAAATTTCTGTATTGAAGAATTTCCCTGGAAAGAGATAGAACTCTTCAATGAACAATTCAATTTGTATGTGTGGTGGTACTCGTAGTATAATCTACTGATTCGAACTTTTCTTCATGAGGAACCACGAAAAGTTTGCTGGGATTCTAGTGCCAATTTATTTTTCAAAACATGTTGCAAAGCACCTTCGAAGTACCATAACTGGTGGCTGCCACCACCACGGAGTTTCAATTATGTAAATTGGTTCAGTCAAATACACGAAATAGTTTTACCCTAAATGGCTCAGCACGAGTAGCTGTGCATTGGAGAGAAATTAAAATCGTTGAGCTTTGACCTGATGGCACGAGGGAGGGTACGATCAGGCCTGAATAATCAAACGTGTAAATAATCGGACGGTATGCATTTAATTGCCAGAATATATGGGCAGTGGTATTTGAAAATACGAATGGAGTGGAGTGGAGTGGAGATATGTAATTAAAACAAATGTTGACAGAGTTGAAAAGCATCGTGTAATTTCAATATGGACGACGTTCAAACTGCGGGTGCTCTCTCACCCGCCCGTGCGGTCCCGACGCGAACCGAGTGAAATAATTCGAAAACGGACGTTTCCATACACTCCACTTGTTCCACGTCCTCTTACATAACTAATTTCAACACCGATTTGATTAGAGATCAATGGTCGATCCAAACCTTTTTGCGGTGCGCCTAAATGACACTGAAATTATTATCGACGATCCCATTATAGCATACGGCAGTAACATTCAGTAACTCGCGCTGTTCAACGTTTTTTTTCGGGCACTCAGGACAGTTAGACAATGGAGGGCCTGTTTTTTCTGACAGATTTTCTGACAATATTTTACTACATAAAATCCTCTCTTTCATATTTTTCAGATGTATTTCCTAATCTGATATTATCAACCAACGATAATTGCATCGTGAAGAGAAATAAAAATGGCAGACAGAAGAAGGAAGAGTCGATATGTGACCATCAGCATACTCCACATTATCATGATAATGTGTCAAGGTATTTAGATTGCGTGTTTTATTATTCATTATACTACCTACACACAGAAGTAACTGGTTATTCAAATTTTTAGATCATATTCACAGCATTTCAGAGACTACACATTACATTCTCATAGCAGACGGTCAATTTTCAATATATATAGTGAGAAGCCATTCGCCGAATCCCAGAAATATTTCTTGAAGCACATACAAAATTTCCAGTCGCCCGGAAATGAATTGTTCATCATGAGGTCCGAGACTACCTCTATAGTTCTAGAAGAACCACCGATATACATTTACACAATTGTACACTGCTCCGTGGCATGCTGCCAGGGAGAGATCATAAATTTATAGGGTGTTTAAGCGTAGCAAGCTTAAGCGCTGACATACTTGTTACACCAGCTCGCCTGGCTTCGCTCGTAATCGAGCAAAGATGGAAAGAAGATACAAGTCGAGTCAACTGCTGATTAAGTCAGGAAACAAAAGGAGACGGATTCCAATTTTTGCTTTCTGCAATTGTGAGCATATTAATTTTATCGGTAGAAACTTAGGACGGAACAGTAGGAGATGTAGGGTTGTAACTGAAATCAAAACTCCCAACGCTTATTAAATGGGTTGAGGAGTTTATGCGGGAAAGTTGTAATTATCACTAAATAACAAGTTACGAAGCAAAATATAACGCAGCACCGAAGTAAGGCTCACGCCAAGCTTTATATATAGTAGCCATTCGGGAAGTTTTAAATGATCCAGCTACCCTCTGCGCAACCCCTACGGTTGTACCGTATCGGTATACCTTAGTTGCTGAAAATTCCCCTCGAGGTGGCTCGAGGAAATATCTGTATTAAACTTGATCTTCCTTGGTTGATAACTTTGTAATGTACCAATTAAAAGTACAATGGTTGCAATAATTAATTCTTCAATTATTGCCTAAGTTGTTGTTAATTCGGACAAAAACCTCCCTACGACCCATCTAAATGTTACCCAAGCTTCAAACTTCCGGCCAAGATTGATGATAAATCCATAAAATTTTATAAAATTTGGGAAACCTATCGAAATACTAAATTTCAACGAAGCATTTCCAACGTTGCCACCATTTTGTTACCCCCAACCGATAATTTTCGTGTTTTTATACATAGATACATTGTCCATGACAAATGCTGCGAATATTAGAGATCTAGGGTTACAACAGACGAAATTTAGACCATGATCCAAAATTCCAGAGCTTGAGAAAGCGACGGTTGGAAGTCGGTATGTAATACTTCGACAAAAAACCGTGAAGGTGACTCAATATGCATGACGTACCGTTTCGCGTATGAGCGAAGGATCCGGTTCTGTGTAAGTTGGTTCTTGTAATTTTGGCTCAGCTTTGAAGCTCTAATTTAAATACATATTAACGTGCAACGCGTGTAACACAGTGTGTATACGAATACATTCATCAATGTATGTGGAGTATAAGGCGCATGCGCAAATGTCAGAACCGTGTGTAGTGTAGCCAATCAGCATGACGCCCCATGCATACAAACTAGGTAGTGGGAACACACGTGTTCATGAGAACACCGTGGGTGCTGCTCTCCGATTGTAATGGAACTGGATACAGGTCCTTGTTGGTATACATGGTGCCATGCGTATCACGGAAACCGGATGAGACACAATAACGTCCCCAGGTTACTAGGGGCCAGGAGACAGCGAGGTGGCGCTTCTCCCTGGTCTGAAAGCGGGTGAAAAGCATAATACACAAAAGAAGAAAGCTCTGTCAAGATGTTCTCCTTCGTTAGAATCGATTCCGCATAGGCGTATGAGATCTAAGCTGTATGGGCCATCTTGTAAGTACATTCATGAAATAGTATATCGTGTACCTAGGAAGCGAAAACGTTTCACTCCCGTGGTGCGCACTATATATATTTTTTCATTCCACGAACGGAGGTCGATTTCGGTTTTTGCGGGTAAAACGCTGCTTATTTTAGCTTATGTGGCTGTGGTGTGGCTCGGTTGATACGGGAGAGAAAGCAGAAAGGAACGACTTGACAGTAAGAATTGTCAGGGAAGAAAGGCTTCCTAGTCAGTAAAATTGCGCTCTGCCCCCCGAAAACCGGTAGAAAAATTGGCCTTTCGGTTCATTTACGGAAAAAGAACTACCTACTCTTCTTGATTCGCATTAGCGGAAAGACGCTCCAAATAAATTATCTCTTGTGACGCCCTTGTTAAGACCCTTGTCATTACAGTGATAATATGAGTTCCAGTTATATTGTGGCGCAGTCAATATAGAAATAACCTGTTCGCAAACATGAATGACGAGGTCTTCTGCAAGTGTATGCTTACGGTACACATGCGAATATCGATTCACCGAGGAAACTTCCCTCCCTTTTCTCACTAACGAGATGACCATTTTAATTTACGCTATGTTACCTCTATCGTTTGATACGACCCTTCAACCACTGCTCTTTTATGCCCCCAGAAAAAAAGGGGTGTAGGTACGGGACTGATTAATTTTAAGCATTCTGCAACGTTGCGATGTACCATCTCTCGCCACGGGTACACCATCATATAATTCTCCGGGCTAAAAGTCAGTCAAGAATACCATGAAATTCAAAATTTGAACGCACAAATAAATTGCGAATTACAAATTTGCGAAAAGAATAAGCAACAGATATATATCCTCAGCGCAAAATGTTTCGCTGTTTTTTCAAAACAATTTGGGTGCAAAATAATCAGTTTTTGTGGCTTGTTATTATATTAGGTAACAAAGTTTGGTGCCGGTAATGTTTTTTTTCCGATCCCAATTATACCGGGGTAGTCTACCGTGAGGAATCTGGCTCGTAGCTACACAGTGAAGGTTATTCTTTCGTTGTCGTTATTTTTTTTATTACAAACTGAGTTGTTCGCAACAGTATCCAGTCCTACGAAGTACTATATTTTCTGCTGTTCTTTCAGCGAGTAGAAGTACAAGAAATTTGATTCCCAAGACGATGGAAAAACGCTGGACCCTGAAGCTATTATACGCGGTACGGTTTTACAACTACGTTGACGACGTCCAAGGAATAATCAAGATCAGACTAGAACACTTTACACTCATTCGCATCAATTCTGGTAGAAAATTGCAAAACCAAGAATGGGAATAGCAGAATATGATATTACTTTGTGTGGGTGAAGTCGCAGAGGTCGTGCGGGAGACGTTTCCCTTCGTTACCCCAAATTATACGTAAGTCGAGGAACGAAAAGCACTGGTAAGGTTTCCCGGAGAAAACGGTACACGTCGATTAGCGGAATCAAGCGTGAAAGTTCTCTGACGAAAGTTCTGCTTGCTCAAAGGGGACAATAAAATTTGAAGCCCTGTTTGTCCGGCTTACACCCATCTATATACAGGTCTACTATTGAAAAAAATCTACAGACCTTGTGTGTAGGTAACGCAAGCCTCTGAATGCATTTAAAGTGTCACCTGTTTCTTTGTTCTGAGTGCATTTTGTTTTGAGTTATTTGTATCTATCACATTTTATTTTGAATTCGGTTGGAACGAAGTTTTAAAAAATTCTAAGTTCGACAGATCAATGATCGGTAACAAACTGACAGATTAATCATACATTTCTATCGGTCTGAATCTGATATATCGACCAACCGTCGATATTTTTTCATCTCTCGTCTTTTGCCATCTTTTGTCTTATGCAAACTTTTTTCATTCATAGTAATATAGTGTATATTACTATAGTCACATAGTGACATAGTATTTTTGTTGCATTTTAACATTTGATCCCCTATACCTCACTATTACCCCGAAAATGGAAGCATTTTGATGGTTAAAATGTTACACCAAGGTCTGGGAAAAGTTGACAGAGCGAGTCAGCGTGACTATGAATGAGGTGAACACAAAAATCAAGCCGAATTGAACGGCAAAAATTGCAATTTCAGTGTTTACTCTAGAGTCCCAACATTTTGACCTCAAGTTGGCGATTGGCGACCCAAAAAAGTCGAATATTTTAGGGATGAAATAAATCCCTTCAAAAATGAAGGAAATCGGACAATTTTTAGAGTTCGCTCGATGGAGTCGAAAAATCTTGCTGTCATCTGAAAACTGACTTTTCAACTTTCATGTTCCGGGGCTCTCACCCTTTTAATTTCCCTATCGTCCTAATTCAGGAAGGTGTTCCAAATTTCACTCAAAAATATTGATGTTCAGAGGCCGCTCAATATCTCGAAACAAAGTTATTTGGCTTCGTTATAAAAAAAATTCACTAACCCCACCCCTCACGCCCTATGTTGATTCCTACTCTACACTTCTCAAAGCACACTGAATTTGAATGAAATCGATTCACATTTAGGGGTCGTTGAGACATTGATAAAAAAAAAGAATCATTGGGCAGCACATAAATATAGATGATTCCATTCAAATCGCAAACTAGAGGTCAAAATGTTGGCACCCTAGTATACCCACAGTGGAACTTCAAGTTCTTCAAGAACTTCAGTCGTTAACTCATGGTAACTCAAGATGCTCATTTGACCGTGAGGATTCAGGACTTCCAAAGAGGTTCATCTCTATCTGGAAATGATTTGTGCTGAGTTCATGCCATTGATATTCTAAGAAAAAAGCAAGCGGGCTTAGGCTGAGTATGAGCCAGCCTTCGAACTTTTCGTTATTTATTTTGTTCTCAGCTGTTTTCAAATTTCGCAAATATGACCTCAGATTCTTGATCAGCAGTTCAAAAAACCTTCGAGTACCAAATTCCGTAAGATTTCGAATGTTTTCAATCTTTTCCCCAGCAAATTGGATTCGCGATTTTGAATTTTGCGAAACCGGCTTCAGATTCGTGATCAGCGATCCGAAAAACCATATGGTATAATCAAATTCAATTGAAATCCGTTGATCCGTTCTCAAAGTATCGTCATTTTTGTCGTGTTATTTAGAATTCCGTTATTTCAAATATGGTTCGAAAAGTACTGAATCAATCAAAGCCAAAATCTAATCAGTTCTAAGTTAACCCGATCAGGTTATCGCTTTTTTGGGTGGGGGTCGAATTTCCGAAAGACCAAAAAGTCGACGGGTCAAAATGCCGAATTTTTAAAGATACGAATTTTAAAGTAAAGAAAATTCAGAAACACGAGACTCAATGCGACGATTTGTCGGTGAGCCGAATAACCAATCCACCGAAAGGCCATTCAGCCGAAAGGTCACTAAACCGAAAATTTAGGCTTTTTTAAAGCGTTCTCTGTGAGATATTTGGCTGGCCGTGATTTTGTCCATTCGGTTATTTTTTTTTCGGTAGAATCTTTTTCGGCACTTCTGTTTTCGGATGTCTTATTTTTCGTCTCAATAGACTTTTGGAATTAAAGCCTTTCTACATCTTCTAATTTCGGTTTTTTTATTTTCGGCATTTTGACCCGTCGACTCTTTGGTCTTTCGGAATTTTGACCCCCCCCCCCGCTTTTTTCGGCACCTTGTCAGGTTATCGTGGGTCGCTGAAGACCCGAGGTATGATAGAATACGTAATTTGCAATGAAAAAATCTGATACACTTCCCGAACACTCTTGAATACTTCTGCTTCAAAGGCACACCATGAAGGATTGAGCCCAATTTCATCAAAATCCGCGCACTCGTTCTCGATATATGCGCGGACAAGAATGTGGTCACATACATGCACACATATACACATACAAACACCCAACGTCAAACTGAAAATAGTCGGAGATGATTCTTTAGACCTGGAAACGTGGAGATTCAGTGAAAACGCAATTTTTAATTTTCGGGGTGAAAAATTGAACAGAGAAACGGGAAGTTAAAAAAATGATCCTAGCAAGATGTTCCTTGAACTTCGCGAAAAACCAATGGCATAAATAAATCAGAAAGGGACTATCTATTCACTTTGATCTCCATGATCGATGATGTGGGCATTTCCCCCACGTAATCTTAAGAAGGACTGAAGCCGTTTTCGATTTTTCACAAATCTCTAGAGAGTAAGCCGATTACAGCGTCTTTCTCCGTTGGGACCGAACAATTCTAATTTCGTTCTGTGTCGAATAATTCCCGAAACTTGAATAACGTCGATCTTCTTTGTACCGGAGTAGAAAAATAAACGATACGTGGAGAGTGAAGAGTGGAAGCATTGAGTGGATTGTTCCGCGTCTGAGACTCTCTCTGAGCAATTATTCTCCGATTGGATGAAACTTGGCATGAAAGTTTATATGTTCGAAAGGAAACAAGTTATTACCGAAGTTATCAGCCTTCCGAATTAAGTTGTCACAGGTATTTGATAGATCGATGCTTTTCGTACATGTTTTGTGTTGCTGAACTGTCGGTGTAGTCAAAATAGGCCAGGCGTCAGGGGGATTTGGTTTGTCTTAAAATCAGTAAAAGGCGGGCAAAGCTGGAATCGCTTCATTTCGATGCTGATTTGAATGTCCTAAGTTTTCTACCTCCTGTGGGGGCGGCAACATCCCCCATTCCATTAAAATGGCAGCTGAAAACTGGTGTTTCCGACAATGTTTCGGTTCCAGGCGGCTTTATCGGAAAAAAGGAAGAGCCAAAAAATTAAGCTTATCGAATTTACTATCGAAGAGCTTTTGTACATTTTTTCCCTAAAACAACTATTGTTGGAGCTACTGCCGAAAAAAGCTGAGTACCTTTTCGAATTCACATCGTATGCCAACGTTTTCCCGCGGCGCGGCGCCGGTTCCCTATTCCTACCACGAAGGAAGCTGCTCCACCGGACCTCCTAAAACAGTAAGCTGCAAATGTACGAAAGACTGTGAGGCAGCTCGTGGATGTAGAAAGGCTCGACTACGTTATTCCGCGATTTGTTCCAAAAGTCGAGGACACTCATGTATAAACAAACGTCAACACCTACTTAGACGACTCAGACAAAGACGATAGAACCATCGCTCAATTATCACAATTCATGACAGAAGAGAAAACTAACCAGAAAACTAACGAGAATCTGACAGAAACTGACAAGAGTCGCGTTTCTTTTTTGGGGGTCGAAGTGACTCCGGGTTAGAGTAAGGTTATAAAAGAAGCAATGCTGCCATTGGCGGCCTCTTCTGACCGAACAATAATCAGCTGAGTCACTTTGACCCCCAAAAAGCACGTGACTAACAAGGAGAGTATCGGGTCTCCTGGTCGCGGATTCCGGTTAGGTATACTTGTCGGGTTGTTTCTTTGGCCCAAAATATGGGGCCCCTGGTGCTCAGTTTCAATTGATCCGTACTTCTTTGATCCGGTTTTTTTAGAGGTAGAAAAATTGTTGTCCAAACCGTACCAAAAAAGTTCAGGGTTTATTCAGTCTTCTGGTTGGGATTCTGAAAAGATAGAGAAATTGAAACCATCGTAGTTTGCTAACTCAGGGTTCGAACCGGGACTTCAAAGTTGAATCCACTTCAAAGACTTCGAGCTGTGTTATTTGCAGAATATTAAATTCGAAATTCGAAATTGTTTGGTTGCATCATATGAAATTCCCGAGCGAAAATACGAGAGCCTTTTCCTGTGGCTTCCAACAGGTGAATCTGCAGAGCCTATAGAGATAACATCGCAATATTGAAAATACCTTCGTGGCGTCGACGGTAGCTGTCCTTGACGACGTGATACAAAATTCACCTGGCATCTGGGATAAAATTTCCCTTGGGAAGCTCTGAAATTTAACGTAATTAATGTACATTAATAGGCAGATCATGCATGCCGAAGTAAGAAGGATTAACTCGTTGCTTTCCATCAAATTCATTTTACTTCTTCTTTTCATCTGATAAAAAGACCGAGCTGTATTTGAATGAGAAAATAATAAACTCATTAGGATGTTGTGTTGAAGCCAAGAGGACTAAGGAGGGCTTATATGAGAAGCTGCGGATCTGCTTAGCATCAATTCAAAAACAGTTTCTGCTCTCCCACTCTTTCTTTATCCAATAAGTACAGAAAACATTCCAATATCGAGTATAAACATGAAACATAAATCAGGGAGTTGAGAGACCGCCTTTGGAATTTAAAGTTGACGAAGGGTTCAGCGAATGAAACCATCGGAGTGTGAGCAAATTTCCAAGAATTTAATATCGTTATATCAGATTATCGACTATCCAGGCATGCACTATCTTGTTGGAGGAACGGTCGAAAAGTATTCTAACCTTTCAAGAACTATTTTCGACTACTCAGATTTGTAGCTTTTAAGGTGAGGATAAAAGTGAGAGCAGATAGATGCTAGACTAGGGAGAGGCGCCCAGCTTCACTGCAGCAGCACGCTCATGCCTAGAACTTTGCACCTCTGAAGCATGGATGTTTTCCTGAGAGCTTAGGTTGGTAGTTATAATCAGCCATTTACATGAAGATAATGTAAAGACGCATCCGGCTCTGCTTCGAATTCGAACACCAGAGTCCTTCAAAAAGACAGATCCAACAGAGACACCCGATCAAGTTACTGTCTGGAGGGAACCTGAAAAACAAAAGCAAGAGCAAACAAATATCGAGAGTGCCTTGACACCTTTTTTCCCTCTATGTATGTATGTCACAATACAAAGGCTCGGAATTGCTTCACTCCGGTTCATTTAACGACACATTCCGAGGGCAGGTGCACGGTGGAAAAAAATAGCTATTTATGTGGCATGCGCCGAAAGTAACTGTTTATTCGGCAAGGTTATGTTTTTCGTACGAGCCGTTGATTTTACCTGGCGAGCCGAAGGCGAGCCTTGTAAAGCAACGGCGAGTACTAAAAACATAACCTTGCTGAACAGTTACTTTCTGCGCGCGCCCCATACAATATTTTTTACGGAAAAGGCATTAATAGTCACTTGGACGCCAGTTGAGTTCCGCACGAACTGCGTATAGAGAGAGGGTAACCTGCGGTATAAAAACTTTATTCCGCAACTTTGACGTGCGCACTTCGAACTGCGCATCAAAGTTGCGGAATAAAGACTTTATACCGCAACTTTGAACTTAGCGGTATAAAGTGCCACTTGCCGGAACGAAAACAGGCGTCAGAAAGTGACTTTGTAATGCCTGTGCCGTAAAATAAAAATAAAGAGAATCTTTCTTCTCTAACTCAAAACACTAATCGCGAATCGAAACGTTTCCACGAATCAACGATGTGGTCGTTTATTCATAATGATATCTAGCGGCCGTAGTTGAAGAGTGGCCCCAGAAAAGTGGCCAAAGTTAGGGATAATTCAGTCTTCACATCCGGCCTACTGTACTGGTGTGTAACCACTCAAAATGTCGTGAAATCCTATACGACGTCACATGAATTCCTATGAGTTTCCAATGTATTGCCATGGAATTGTGTGTAATTTGAAATCCTTTGAAGTCTTTGAAGTTCCTGAAGTACTATAAATTCTAATAAATTTCCAATAGTGGCAAATGCACATCTGTGTACATATCAACGCCTCATTCGTTGTAAGCCGATTATCGAGCGCTGTCTGCCTTGGGCAGCGACGTTTGCTGGATTGTTTTGAGCGCGTGTCAACTAGCAGGGCAGATGGCAAGATACGTGATAGGCAAGGAACGGAATCAGGGTTTACTGTTTAATCTGTCATTCACGCGAAATATCAAGAAATGCTTATATGGTTCACTAGTGGGTTCACTTCATACCGCTTTATAGAATCGACGCTGAGCGAACATTTCAGTGCTGGAGATCACAGATACAGGATACTTCACCAATTCATTGAATAGGTGATCGTCGATCCCAGTGGCCATTTTAGTCCCAATTTTCAAAATTGTACATTATGGTAAACGATTTTCTTTGAATTTCCATACGTACCTTCGTCTACGTTGAAACATCGAATGCCTCAACCAAAATCCACTCCGATCGTGAGCTTCTTTCGCGAAATCATGAGTAAAACAAAATCCCAACAGGTCCACCTCAAAACGTGAATGATGAAGACACGGTTCGATAGGTTGAGAAAAAATAGATTTTCGACGTGTTTGGAAATTGACAATTTGAAAAAATGTGGTGACGGTTGCCATATTTAAATAAGTTAGGCAACACTCTTTTTGCTGATGACCGTTTACTAGCGTAATCCTGCTCACCAACTGGGGCCCAGCGCATCGAGTATCCTCACACTCATCACATCCTGCTTACACCTTACGCGGAGTTGAGCGAAGTACTATAGCATCAGAGAGATGACTCTCTTTCCATGTTCGTGGTGTGGGATACGAGGCGTCTATATCTTGGAAATACCAGGCTACCACTTGGAATCATCTTCCCACATTCCCTGAGGATTTTTCGTCAGATTGAGTCTGGCGCAGGGACCGAGATGTACAGTGAGAGGGAAAAATATGTGTAAAAGCTGGGTTTCAGTAGGATCCGTTCACCTTTTGAAGCACTACAGCGAAAAAGTGACACTGTGCTATCTGGTAATGCTGGAGATCAAGCTTCGTCAGTTCGCTGGGAGGGCAGACAACGGTGGCGGTGGACATCTTTCAAAGCAATTAGGGGAGACCGGGGCAAAATGATCCCCCTAAGGGAAAAATGACTATATAGTCTAAACTATTTACTCAAAAAATTCAAAGATAGAGGCCATGGATTGTACCATCCTTCGGCTACATTGTTGAATTTTTTCAGATTCTATAACTTGCTACGATTGCGACAAATTACGGAAAATTGCACCAGTGACAAAGGATCATTTTGCCCCATAATGCGGGGCAAAATGATCCCTTAATTTCAATATAGAAAACTCTGTACATCTGGGTTTAAAAGCTTAATATTTAGTACTAAACTGTTTCTTCGAGCGAATTATTATTATTATGTTTTTTTTTGCACAGTTATGTATTCTTACAGTCGGTTCTTAGTTAGTTTTACAGAAATTGTTTTCTAACGCAAAATGATCACCATGATAGTGCATGATAGTGCATGATAGTGGTGATCATTTTGCCCCAGGCCATAAATGATCATTTTGCCCCAAGTGCATAACCTAAACTAAATGTAATTTTTCGCCGCAAAAATGTCCCGAAGGAAAAAAGTTTGCACAGTGAATTGAAGCTATAGGTGTATCGTAATCTTCAGGTGATGTCGAAATTTCGTTTATTAATTAGGTACAATGTTCACAGAGATCGACATATGGCAGTCGCCTTAGAACGTGAAGTCTCTGAAGTAGTTTTTCATAAGCACAACTCGTAATACTTAAGTTTGCGTCCTTCTGTTGACATGCACTGTTTTCTACAACTACCACGCATATGATTCGGACAACAATCAGTTTCTGAGCAACGCCAATCAGCTCAGAACCTAACATGATCGTTTTGCCCCGCGGGATCATTTTACCCCGGTCTCCCCTACATAAGCTTCTATTCGGCAAGGAAGCCGGCTGTGAGAGAACAAAATCTGGGGTGCAAGTGATAATAGCGTGTGGACGCGTGATTTCTCTCGAGCAAGTATAGAAATACCCGAGCCGATTCAAAACCGTATGTCGCAGTTATCTTGATGACATGACGCCTTGTGATGTACGAAATTCAAAAGTTACATAATTCATCCACATAGCGTAACTATCCACACCGATTCGCAGAGTGGAATCGCTGTGCCGAAATGGGGATGGAGAAGAAAATTAAACAAGCGGGTTTGGGCTGACTATGAGCCAGCCTTCGAACTTCCCG
>JAFFZH010002928.1:0-11224 GCA_018420115.1 Euura saliciscinereae
ACCATACATTCTTATTCTCTATCCTTATTATCTATCCTTATTCTACTAATGCGGGAACACTACACTTCTCCCCCCTATTGAACAATTGTGAACACTACAATTTTAACTCTCTAAAACAGTCCAGTACAGTAATACGCTTTTCTATTGAATATTTTCAGACCAGCAAGACTTCGTGGTTTGGTTTCTTCTACCATATCTCATCCCATCCGACCGTGCAAAGGGTGGAAAAAGAAAAATCAACGGCGCTAAAGCCGCATCGAAAGAGAATGCAGCACCGCGTGACGTCACGGATATTCGCAAATTATCCCTAAATGAACGACGTGATTCGTTTACCTTGCGAGTTCCGGTAAGTGATACATAACTGCTTGCGTGAAACCAATTCATTTTGCATATTTTAGATAATTTTGATTTGTATGCAATTTGCCAAAAATATTTGAATAGTGTATGTTTATCACAGCTATGATCTCTATGATATTGTGACATTGTCCTTGAATATTTAAGATTGCCGCTGATCTTCGCACAGCTTTAGAGAAGAAGAGGGAAGAATTACGCGCACGAGGGCTCACACTCCAACCCACTCCGGTGATTGTGGGATCGGTATCGGATGTTCAAGCATCGTATGTTGTAGTTGACGACATCATATATGACACAAGTTCATATTTACATGCCATTGCCTTTCCAAAATTTTTTTTTCGGCAAATTGTCAATACCCTGAGCATGCTAAAAGTTTATGGCTTTTTATCCGAAAAGGTATTGACAATATCGAACTACCCACAGAAAAATATCCTGTGGCAGTAAACGCTTTAGCCGGAGAATTAAAAGAAATAGTTGCGCAAATTGGTAACAGTAGCAAATAGATCTGATTCTTGGTATCTTTCTTTCTATATATTGGTTCACGAAAATATTGGACAGTTTGCAATACGCTAGATAAGATAATGATTTGCTTTATTTGCCAATGTTCATTCCCTGACAATCCGACTTTGATACAGCACATTTCTCCATTACACGCTGATTCGACGGCTTATCGATGCTGCGAAGGTGAAAATTGTAACAGAAGTTTCACGACCTTCACTTCATTCAAAAATCACAGAAAACTCAAGCATACATTTGAAATAGAATCTAAGAATTGGTGTTTTGATGATGGCTCATTAATTAACGCTGGTTCTGTATCTACTATTTTACCAGAAGGTAATTCCGACGATACCAATAATCCCACAGATTTAGTAAACAATTCAAGCAATGAAAGTGAGATTTTCGAAAATTTTCTTTCCCAAGATGTATCTGGCTACGTGAATGATATGGATGATACGGAATTCCTCGAAACATTGAAAACTGTTGATGATAGTAAATATGAAATTCCCGATTCAGAAACCAAACCACAAGGTTCAATCTTCGAAAAAGATTTGAAAGAAAAAGCGCTACAATTTGTCTCGAAGTTGTATGACTTTCCAGAGATACCCCGAAATAGAGTCCAAGCTATAATAGAGCACACATCAGAATTTATCGGTGGTCTTGTGAACATGATCCGCGAAACTGTGCAGGAACACTTCAAATGAAGACCGGGAACATTTGTTAAAAATCCAACACGTCTTTGATTCATTTGCGAAGCCATTTTACGGTTTAGATACCGAGCACAACCGCTTCTCAAATTTTATACAGTGCAAGACTTTGATAGTACCGGAAAATTATCCGATTGGCGAGAGAGAAGAATTTAAACAAGAAAACGGTGTACAGATTTTATATCACGTCAAAGTTACAGCCCAATTCGTTCCAATGAGAAGGGTTTTACAACAATTTTTTTAAATACCTGGTGTTCTGCAGGAAACATTAGATTATCTCAATCAATTACAGTCTAATTCTGATGTCATATCAAATTTTGTCCCCTCCAGGAAGTCATAAAGGTATCAACAAATGTGGCGCAGTATATCTCAGCATACCATGCTTACCACAACATTTTCAGTCTAAATTGGAAAATATTTTTGTATTCATTCTTTTTAATACTTTGGACCGAAAATTTTTTAAAAATGAAATTATATTTACTAAAATCATCGACAAATTCAAATTTCTCGAAGATCAAGGCATTACAGTGAACCTCGACAGCGGCACCGTTCAATTATTCTTTTCCTTAGCATTAATATTAGGCGATAATTTGGGCCTACATTCGATCCTCGGTTTCACGGAAAGTTTTCAAGCAATTTTTTTTGTCGATTTTGCCTGACTCATAGGAGTAACATAGAGAACGTTTTCCATGAGCGCCAATGCGTCCTTCGAAATCCTTTGAATTAGCAACAGCATGTCCAATTGAACGATCTCAAAGAAACCGGCGTCAAGGAAGAGTGTGTTTTTCACAGAATCAATGGTTATCATGCAACAGAAAATATTACTGCAGATGCTATGCATGACTTTCTAGAGGGCATTTGTCCCTATGATTGTGCTGAAGTGTTTCATCAATTGATTTTCGTTGACAAGTTGTTTACATTAACCGAGTTAAATGATAGAGTTCGTGGGTTTTATCATGGGCCGAAGGATAATAAAAATAAACCAGCAGAAATTGCAGTTCATCACCTAGAAAACAAAAAACGTTTGCAACCTTTGGAAAATTTGCTCAATGCGATACGAAAGCAAACACCGAGAAGGGAAAATTGTTGCTCACGCTGCAGTTAGCCGTGTCAATGTTTGTCTGACGGTTGCTTTAAGACATCAACTGCGATTGAATTACCGATTTTTATGTAAATCCTTATCGCATCCTTCTTATACTATGGGCCCCAAGAAACTATTTAACGTAAAAGATGTATCTGAAAAGTGTTCTTTGCCCGATATATTATTATCTAACTTACAAAATCATATCTACCTCGCGAGCTGGATGAAGTACAAAGGTGAAACCATAAAGAAAGACACGATTATCATGCTACCCTCCGTAGAAGGTCCCCTATTTCATTCAGTGCAATGTATCATCGTGAACGATGGTGGCAAGTTTGTTCTAGTGACCAAAGACTTAACCGATTGTTACTTTAATGAGCACAAACAAGCCTTTAAGATTATGAATATAAATTATTATAACCCTCAAATTTTAATAGATAAGGACCTGGAGTCTATAGTTATTACTTATGTAAATAAATGTAGTGACGGCTTCTTTTACATCATGAAGAAGTGGATGTAAGGTTTTAAAAAATAACAGATTCATGTATTTAATAGTTAATTCTTGTGTATTTTTTCGTGTTTGGTGGGTAAAAAAATTGATTTGAATTTAACGTATTAGGATTTCTTTGATTTAAGGTAGTACCTCCATGGATTCAATGTGTTAAGAAATCTCTGAAATTTTGCCCACGTATTGATTCAGATGCTATCTAAATGTCTGTGCAATTTCCATCGGATTGATTGTTCCAAACTCGAGATAATTGCAATCAAAATCACCAATCTTAACACCTAAACCCCATACCCAACGCACGTGAATCATACGTTTTATTTTCTGGTGCTTAGACCAGTGTTAAGAGTTACACGAAAAACTACGCAGGTACAAAGGGCTACTACCCGGATATTGTCTGAAAATTTCAGAATTATTTACCGTTTATTTTCGAAAATATAGACGCTGAAAGTCCGAAATATCGTCGATTTGAAGCGAGACCGACTGTTTGCTGTCTCCTTCCATCTCACAGTCGGTCTTGCTTCACGCATGCCGATTACTTTTACGTTAACCTATCCAAATGCCAGAGCGCGGACAGTCCTAACCAAAACTGTTGTCCGGCAGATTGAAGAATAGTCCTACTTTTTAGTCATTCACAAATATTATTCATGATTTCAATCACTTCATTGCTGATATTACGCGTTTTGAATCAATTGATAAGTTTTTAGGATAAAATTATTCGAACTTATGCGCACTGACATGACATGAACTTGGACTACATTGTTATTGAGACTGTCGTGGAGGTACCTCCTTAATGAAATAAGCCAAGTTCAAGTCACTGTTATTCATACCAAATAAATTATTCGTTATTTCTTTGGGGTAACATCAAATCTATTTGGGTTAAAGAAAATTTATTTGAATTCGGCCATGCCGAATGGTGAAATTTACAATATCATACTTCAGACCGAATGACTGCGTTGTATCGAAAATCTCGGTATGCTGTATGGTGAAATTTACAATATCATACTTTAGACCGAATGACTGCGTTGTATCGAAAATCTCGGTACGCTGTATGGCGAAATTTGCTATGTCGCACCTGGTTCAGGACTTATACCGTTTACTGAGATAAGCGACACCACACTTTGGTTGGAGCCACTATGCTATGTGAGATGTTCTTGCTATGCTTTGTATAATGGTTTTTGTCATACCGTGTGTTAAACCTCCCAAAATAATATTTCCTATGAGATATCGCGCAAATTGGCATATTTCAAGTATATGTCACGAATGGCATACTGTATAGGGTTCATTACCATACTTTTTCTGTTATTATTACTATAAATTTATCTGCGTGTAGCCGGCCCAGCGAGTTACCTCCGTTCTAGAGATCCCGCTGAGTTACGTCTGTTTCCTTAGGACCCGTCGATATGAGACAGCTCAAATAGACCGGCATTCATTTTCTAGGTTTTTTTTTTTTGCAGAAAAACGGGATTTATTCGAAAATTTGAGAGAATCAAATAGACCGGCATTAGATATAGTTATTTGATTAAAAAAAAATTGTTACAGATAATCCATCTTGATGGAGTTCAGGCTAAGGCCGTGGAGAATCAAAATTTCAACATAGGGAATGTGGGGTGGAATATAGTTATCAATTCGAATGGAAAAGTGAACGATATGGGGGACTGGGAGCTCGGTAACGAGGACGAGACGCTGGTGGATCTCTTAGCTGACGCAGCGGATGCAGCGGACAAGTAAGTTGACAGTAAAGGGCCAGAAGGAAAAAATTAATTAGCATTGAAAATGCTTCTATTTTGGGTGTCTTTAGAAAGTACAGGAGACAAATCGTGGATGTAACGTTTTAATTGTTGCAGTCGCATGTAACGTTTTAATTGTTGCAGTCGCGGAGTGGATAAATTTATGGTGGGCATGGGAAGTATGAAAGGTTCTTGTTTTTATATATATTCAACAACAGGTAAATGTTTCATTATTTTCTAGCTGTAAATGGATACATGAAAACTTTGATTTCGCTGGCGGAGCATCAGGAGGGTGCTTCGAGCAAGGGGATCGGTTCGATGACTGACGGGACACTTAAGGATGTATTGGCGGTACAATCCGATAAAAATTTGGCGTGAAATTGAAATCATTTAAAATATAGACTTATCGAAGTCGTAATGGGTGAAATCATGTATTTTCATAGGGAAGGGTGTAATACGTTACCGTCATAAATTTTTCAGAGCTTCGAATAGCTTATTTATTGACATTTAATCATATTTTTTATCGCTGACTGAAAAGTTTTGGCAGTGAATTTACCCTGAATTCGACTCTCAAAAACAAAAATATAAAAAATATGAAAACTGTATTGTCGCTTGAAACCATTAAATAATACTCGAAGCTATAAATCATTGCATGAATTGAGGCAAAGTTTGCCGAATATATACATAGAAAATGATTATAATAATTAAAATGACGTGACAGTTGAGAGTCTCAGACGCGGCAACACCGCACCGACTGGTGAGTGAGTGGCGTTGTGTTGGCCATACTGCTCCCTCGCTCAACTGTCAATCGAGATCGCGAAGATACGATTAGAGGTTATGTTGACCTCTTTAAAAAAATGCCGTAATGCGCTCAACCACGTAGGAACGGAAAAGGGATCTTCGAATCTATTTACAAGCAGCGGCTTGCCCAAAGTGAGGTAGGAAAAAACAATAAAAATAGAAAGGCAGTCGAGGGCGTCGAGGCAGTGCAACTGCCAGGCAAGTGAAGGACCTGGACGTCGCATAGTTGAACTAGCCGAAGTTGGCAAACAACTATGGTGTGTGGCCTGTAAGGAAGTTCTTTCGTTAGACAATATAGAGAATGAGTGCCGGAAAGGATTGGGGTCAATTTTATCAGTGAGATGCCATAAATGTCTGTTGATAAATATAGTCTCAACGGGCAAGAAGCATGCTTCAGCGGACGGTCGGAGCGCTCGGTTCGATGTGAATTTCAAAGCAGCAATAGGTAATTATGTTTTCCATAGTTCAATTTCAAGTAGTGGTCCTTCAGGCATATTTGGAAATAAATTATCGCCAAAAAAATAGTGTATGAATTCAAGGAAAAAATTAATCTCCATGTTAGGTTAGGTTATAAATAAATAAATAAATAAATGTTTTTCATGAATGAATGTGACCGAAATCAAAAAACAAGTCAATGCTGATCATTTTTACTGATATCTCACATTCGAAAGCATCGACTACCATAATAAATTGCAAATCAGAAATATATACTTGTTCTTCTTCCAATATAGGAGCTCTACATTCCGGAATAGGCTGGACGCACTTGAATAAGCTGTTGTCATGCCTAAATATCCCATCGATCGACTACAAAACCTTCAAGAGGTACGAAGACGACGTCGGAGAAACTGTGGAAACTATTGCAAAGCAGAGTTGCGAAGAGGCTGCCGTAATAGAACGAGAACTGACGATTCAGAATGCAGAGCAGATTGAAAAATTACTGTAATTAATTTTATACTATACACAAATTTTAAACGGAAGCATTTTCAATGCTAATATGATTAATTCAAACTGATCTATTCTCTGGGTAGTATACAGCCATCGGCTATAGCTGCTACATTTCAAGTATGTAATGAATTTATTGTACAATAGGGACCGTGCACACTAATACACGCTCACCAAAGTGAGAATGTATAATCGCGTATATGCATACTAGTTGCGACATCTAAAGTCCAGAACGAGCACTTTGGTGGTGAAAAATGTATGCATGTACATGACAACACATTCTCACTTTGGTGAGCGTGTATTAGTGTGCACGGTCCCTATCAAGCTAACACCAATATACATGTTTTGTCATCGAACTATCAATCAATTTTTATTTTACATTCACGTTTATTACAAAAATTATGTATCTTCAATAAATATTAGCAGAGTAAAACTAGATCTGACTTGTGCGACGTATGGTTGTAAAATTTATATTTTATTATAATAAAAGCATAAATTACTATGTCGAATTCAAATGTTTTATAATATTTCCATTTCTCTCAATGCATTATTATTCTATCCGACATCCATTCACTATTCCAAATTTCAGTTCTCACTTTTGTACCTATCGACGAAGAGTATATTGATTTTGATTTGTTGAGTTTGATTTCACAATATTGTAAGACTACAAGGTGGTGAAATATATTTCCTTCTTAACTTTTATGATGCAGGCCAGACAGTTTGAAGTCTGGTTTTATAATACCAAATCGATCGAACGATACAAGGAGTTCCACACCGACCTCTGCGGAACCTCCTTCGGAACCACAGGATCTCACCACAACTACTACTCCAACAACTTTCGACGACGTAGTACGAGTTATGATTTCATATGGCATGGGATGGAGCACTAGAGGCACAGGAAGAAATTATGATAGCTCGAACGGATTCGGAGCTATTATAGGCAAAATGAGCAACATGATTTTGGATTATTCGACCTGTAATAGAAAGTGCAAAAAATGTGATAATGCAATTCGAATCCAACATGGCGCCCCCTGAGGCTGAGCCCCCGGATATCTTCTTTGCTTGTCACCCCACGAAAAAAGTTAGTGCGGTTGTCTGTATTATTTGTGATGCAGCCTATCACAAGAGTGATTTTGCCCGTCTGGAGAATATTACTTTCATTTCTCCTACCTTGGTGGTTTGTCCTAAACACAAAGACGCGGTCCTAACCTCAAAACAGACCAAAGGCGGTAAGGAGGGGAAATCTCAATCTGGATTATGTGAGTTAGCTAGAGAGATAATTGCGGATCTGAAGCTGAAACTGCGGAAAACAGAACAGAAATTGCAGGCAGCGATCCAAAGTGGTAGCGACAAGGAACAAGAAGACGATATCAACGAACAAGACGACGATAGCAGTGAAACGACTGTAAACACATCGTCTAGTATGGCAGCGCTCAAGATCGAAAATAAACTTCTCGCAGCGCTCAATCATGAAATGAACGACAAGAACGAGGTGTTGAAAGAGCTACTTAGCGAGTTTAGGTCAAGATCAAATCAAACAAAGTCCTACTCTGAAGTCACCAAGCAGATACAACCGCTTCAGTCGAAGTTCCCGCCTCCACTGGTAGTGAAGCCGAAGGGAGGAAAGGTAAAGAACCTCCTCAAGGACGTGAAAAACCTTGTTAAAGCTGATGTAACAATGCAAGTGGATAACATAATAGACAAGGGCAAGGATGGTTTACTCATAAAATGCAAATCCGTGAGTCAAACCCAGGCAATTGAACAGTTAATACAAGCGAACTTGGGTGAGAAGTGTGAGTTGGAGATGGAGCGGCGAAAGAATCCAAGAATCAGAATAGTCGGTGTTAACTCAGAGGCTGAGCTGAATGACCTGAAGACTGACCTAGTGGAGCGTAACAACTTAACAGGCGTCCGGGATGTAAGAATAGAGCACATTTTTCAAGACAAGAAAAGCGATCTCAAAACGCTCATCCTCGAAGTGACACGAGAGAACTACGCCAGAATCATGGAACGCAGGAGAGTGTATGTGGGTTGGCAGAGTTGTCCAGTGTACGATGACTTTAACGTAAATCTGTGTTACAATTGCTGCGGATTCAACCACAGTAAAAGCAAGTGCAAGAGTGAAAAAACATGCTCGAAATGTGCAGGGAAGCATGCGAGAAAAGACTGTGAAGCGACGGTGGCGGCATGTCAAAACTGTATCGTAGCTAACGCCAAGTTCAAAACAAACAGACCTACAGAGCATGAGGCGACTGATTTTCACAAGTGTCAGACGTACAAGCTCAGAGTCGAGAATGCGATTAGAAATACGGACTATCCTACCAAACCGATGCAGGACGTCGGGACCGGGGTTTCGAGAAGAGGACAACCTGGGAGCTAATGGACGACAGACTGTTCCAGCTTAAGGAAGAAGTGTTTTTTGAAAACATAGATCACCTCAATGAAACCATAGCAACCCTGAACAATTTGTTTATCATGCATGTTAATATCAGGAGTCTGAATAATAACTTCCTGAATCTGTCTGTTCTGGTAGATAGCCTGAGTATGAAGCCGCATGTTATAGTCTGCTCGGAAGCGTGGTGTGAGTTTTACCACGGCTTCGTTGATATTCCAGGGTATATACTTCGCACGAATGACAGTAGGCTAAACAAGGCAGATGGTGTTGCGCTATATGTGTGCGACAAACTGAAGCAAAGCACGGTAGTAGAAACCTACGGTCGAATAAATACTATCAGCACGCTGGTTAACACTAGCTCGGGAACTGATATAAAGATTACGGGCCTGTATCGGTGCCAAGCAATAAGCGAAAGAGATTTTATAACCGACCTCATGGCTTTGTTGGGCAGTAACAAAGGGCACGAAAACCACATCATTATAGGAGATACAAATATAAATACGATGAGTGATACAGCAACAGCAAATGATTATTTGAGTAGCATGATGCAGAATAAATACATCCCGGTTATCAATACTGTCACGCGGCCAGGTTCAGATTTAACCGCGGGGACCTGTATTGACCACATAATGGTTAAATCTCAATTTGAAGTAAATGCAGCTAAACTCAACTATATGATCACTGATCACTACCCGATCTTTGCCATGCTAAATACTACGCCTGGCAGTCCAGACAAGGGCAATACTTTTAGATGTAAGAAGATAAATTTTAATAAGGCAATTGGTCTCATACAGGAAAAAGGTTGGGGTGAGGTTTTTAACGCAAGTGACACAAATGTAGCCACTGAGAGTTTTATCAAAGGTTTACGTAATATTATTGAAGAATCCTCTCAGCTTGCGAAGCGGAGCAACTTAACTCCACGCAAAACGTGGATAACTAGCGGCTTAATAATTGCGACTAGAACGAAGAAGAGACTGTATGATACATGGAAACGGAATCCAGATGACAACGTTCTAAGGGAAAATTAAAAAAAAAATCAAGCAATGCTTGCCAAACTATTAGTAAAGGCTAAACAAAATTATGAGAAAGAGCAACTCGAGAATAAAGATTGTAAGCAGCTCTGGAGTTTTGTGAACTCTAAACTAGGCAAGAAACGTATAGACAGTAGCAACATACAGTACTTAAACAATAACGGAACTAAAGTAGATAATGTAGCTGACTCGTTCAATGAATTTTTCGTTTCGGTGGGGCAAAGCATTGCCAGGAGTGTGAAAGCCCCGGGAGTAAGGTGTGAAACGCGGCGTGACGCCAGGCAGTTAAACTCCATCTTCTTAAATCCCACAAATGAAATGGAACTGCTGAAAATTATAAAGGGTTTGAAAGCTAAATCGGGAGGAGTTGATGGCATACATGCCAACACACTCAAAAGACTCGGCGTTTACATAACAAAACCTTTAGCTCACATAGTTAATCTAAGTATACAGACGGCTGTCTTCCCGGAGTGTCTCAAGGCTGCGGAAGTGGTGCCTGTATATAAAGCGGGAGACAGGCACCTAGCGAATAACTATAGACCCATATCCCTCATATCTAATATAGCAAAAGTGTTTGAGAAAGTACTACACACAAGGTTGAGTAGTTTTTTTGAAGAAAATAACATACTGTCGGACAAACAATTTGGGTTCAGGAAAGGCAAAGGCACTGATGACGCGCTTGCCGAGCTGTCTACTTTCCTGCACTCCAACCTAGATAAAAGCAAGCCAACTGCTGCTGCCTTCTTAGACTTATCAAAAGCTTTCGACACGGTGGATCATGATATCCTAATAAACAGGCTAGATTGCTACGGTGTGCGAGGATCGGCACTAGATCTTGTACGCAGTTACCTCAGTGGAAGAACTCAATGTGTCAAGGTTAATGGGACTAAGAGCGCGGTTAAGGAAGTAGGAATAGGAGTACCGCAAGGTACGATATTAGGGCCGTTCTTTTTCAACGCATACATAAACGAATTGCTGAAAATAATGCCAAATATTATCGCTTATGCAGATGACACGGTGTTGCTGTGCTCAGCTGACTCCTGGTCGATAGTACAAGACCTACTTAGTCTGAACCTCAACGTTATATACAACTGGCTATACGACAACCGATTAGCGCTGAATATTAGTAAATCTGTCTATATAACTTTTGGGAACTATAAGGATAGCGTGCCAACTGCTT
>JAFFZH010002931.1:0-12439 GCA_018420115.1 Euura saliciscinereae
TCGCGGATCGCTACGTGCAATTCCGAACCTAAATATGTCAAAACCTCTTTGTTTTGTGCGGAAACAAAGTAATGGCATTGTTATTACGAAAATGTGACAGTTGGGCGATGACGCCAATTGATTGAGGTTTTGACATATTTAGGTTCGGAATTGCACGTAGCGATCCGCGACAGAGCCCTTTTTTGCAATTTAGGCCCGTAGAGTTCAATTTTCATCGAAATAAGCGATACGCCCACTTATGTCGGTAAGTCGGTCATAATCAAGTAGAGCCTCCCCTTAAACTACGATAACATGAACAACAAATAATATTTTTTAATTGTTAAGTAGGCAAAATTTTCTACATACCTTGAGGAAGGGCATCCATTTTGCATAAATTGATTATCACTTTGTGTAACAACTCTATAAATGTTCAAACTTGCGGTGATTAACACAGCGCGGCTGACGTCTACGACCGTCACCGCCAAAGGTCGACTTTGAACTGAAATATCTACGGGACTATGAGGAACAAAGGGTCACAGCTGTAGTCGTTATACCTGCATGGGAAAATTTTTATTTTCATTTTTGGCCACGAATTCGTGAAAATGCGCCACTGTGAGACGTTTTGATAAATAACGTATTGAGTTAGCGATCGCATCTCATAGATCGTGATCAGTATCAAATACACATGGATCAATATTGATATTATTTGAGAAAGAAATAGAAATTCTTTATCACATAACGATCGTTAGAAGCCATAATATATTATTGGTCAGTGCAATGAATATTTGATGATGTTTGATGATTCTATAATATATCACAATACGTGATAATATTTAATAATATTTTTAATCACTTGAAATTATCTAAAATTATTTGAAATCATTGGATATTTATTGGAGACTTATCAATTATATGAACGTAACTATTCAATACCTGAGTCATAGTGGGAAATGATAAGTGGAATAGGACAGTTGATTCGTGAATTATTATTTCATTCTGCGAGTAATACGTATAGTGGGTACATAAAAAATGTAATTGTGTTGAGATTTATACGTGGAATGAATAAATTAACTCGCATCATGGTCAATTAAAGTAGATATAAATTTTAATCAACAAAACCGTTCTACAATAAAACTGTTCTAAAAATAGATTCTCTTACATGCTAGAAACATTAATTTTTCTTATCTTTGAATGATCTTTGATGATTATTCAAATAAAATAATATGATAAAAATATGATTACATAAATATATATATACTAAGGTAGATGCACTATTTTTGGCCACCTTAGTACCGTTTCTGGCCATAAAATGCTTCATTAGTGACCATATCAATCGCATGTAGAAAAAGCGATGGCCACAAACGGTACAAATGGTAAAAACACACTTCAACCTTTGAATAAATTGGTTTTCAACTAATTAATTATTGAAAAATTGTATCCAAGACTTTCTCCAAGACACATTTATGCTAGTAATCGAATAATTTGATGGAATATAACCACCAGGAATAAGTAATCAGCCTTTATAAAATGGTGGAATGGCCAAAAACGGTGATTCTACCCTACTGCCTAATGATATTAATTGATACAGAATTCTGTGGCGAATTTATCACCTACATTGAAAAAATGAGTAGTGATAGCAGCACGGCTACTGCGAGAGCTGCAAAGATTAATTTATTGCAAAGATGGGGAGCGGGAGATTCGAAATAAAGATCGATGAGTCATTTTCTCAAAAGGAACCATGACATCAGCTTTTTGTCGACAGGATTTCTCAGAATTTCTCCAGATAAACAGTGAGTCCGACTTCGTGAGATTCTAGAATTTTCGCCACGGGCTTAAAAAAATGATTGCATCATACTTTCCATATCCTATCGTTCGAAATTATTTCAGGGACTGTTTTTCTCCACGAATTCGGAGAAGCATGATTCGATATTTTTAATTTTAGGCCAATTTTCCTGTCGGAACGGATTCAAGATCATTTTTTGGGAGATCAGCGTCGATTATCTCGGACTCTAGAGATCGATTTGGGTACCAACGATCACGGTAACCCGTGAACGGAACGCCGATGTCCTTTGCCAAACCCTGCAGCAGAGTGACGTCGACCTTTTGGATTTTTACCGTCCGATCGGAGAACCTGGACAATTCCTGCAGACGTCTTACGTACTCGCTTTTGGGTACCAGACGCCTCTCTTCGTTCCAGGTGTAAACGTGTGCGAAATAAATTGTCAAATTTGTCACGTTTTTGTTCTCCTTCAGCCAGCAACTCAGCCGGGGTGAACAAATTTCGGATGGAGTATAATTCGTGAAAATCTCCACCGAGGTGTAATCGAATTCCGGATTATCCATCTTCAGGTATGTCCAGTCCCACCTACAAGAATTCCATAATTTATTCACATCAAAAGTGATGGCTTTATACTATATCTACTGTCATTTTTATTTTACACTATTGATAATTATCCAAAACTTCTAAATACTGTCCAGCTATAATAGTACTCGATTTTTCTGATAATTTCTGTCTTATCTCGCCCTGTGTGGCTTCCGGTATAATGATATCTACTGCCTTTCAGTATTGTCTTCCGTTTTTCTTTGCCTGACTATAATGTACGAATCTCTTTTTTCATCTCTTTTCGTATCCCTGTAGTTTTGTATTTCATTTTGTCCAACATCAATTATACATGGACATAGATAAATTATTGTGATTATTATTATTATTATTATTTTATGTTTCCGCGAGAAAATTTTCCGTCCTCTTTTGAAACTATGAATTATAATCGAATCAAATTACATACTATAATATTGATGAAAGCTGAAACCCTAAAATCGTAAGTCGTTGTTTTCCTCGACATCGTGTAACTCGACTGGCTACATTAATTTTTCTCTTATGAATAGTCGATAATTTGTTGTAAAAAATTTACAATTTCAAAGTTTGATAACATTTTTTCAAAGTATTTCTTTCACATTTCAGTTTTGTACAATCTCCTCACAGTGACGTATCCTAACAGCAGTTTTTGAGTTTCATTTACTAGATTTGAATTTTTATTTCAAAGTTAATTCGTAAGAATCTCTAGTTCGTTAATAAATTGCCTGTCTGTGGGGCAAATAAATACCAAGGTGAAATAAGTATGTTAATTACCACTGGATAAACTTCTCCTCGACGAAACAGGCGCCACTTTCAAACGCAGCTCGAGTTACAACCGGGGGATCACCCTTCCGGAATCCCGCTACTTTTATTATCCACGTTGTCGTAATTGCACCGTCGTTGTTGCAGTCATTAAGGAACTTCGTCACGTACTCCTTGAATTTGTCTTCTTCTGCCAACTCGACAGTTTCAGTTTTAGCGTCTCTCATCTGAAAGATGTAAAAGATTCACCTGATCAGTATCGAATTATCTTCAAAGATTCGAGAGACACTGATCGATTCACACTTCTATAAAATCTCTAATTAATTATTTCATTAAAAAAAAAAATTGGAACAGCTGATTTTGAGTGTGAAGTTTCAATCGATCCAATTATCGAGAGAAGAGGTGATTTTAAACTATAGACAGTGATCCGATTTTGAAAACCTTTCAAGCTTATTTGTGAGTGCAGACGATCACGTGATGAGCTTTTTGCTTTTCAGCTGGTTTTGGCACAATTACCTTTTCACACGATTCTTATTACAGCTTCCAAAAATTCGAGGAGCCTTGCAATTCGCAACTTGTAAGAGTGCAGTGCGGCGAAGTCTCGTCTCAGAAGTTTGAGTCACTGTATCAACGGTAATACGAAGCGTGTGAGAAAGTGATTGAAAGAGTTTGGCCCTTATATACCATCACTACCCCACTCCTAAACTTTAGCTACTGCGCAAGTGCAAAACGTGTTGAAACCTGCAGCGATGAGTCATTTTCCCGACGTGTTTGAACAGGCGAGGATGACGTCATCGACCAGCGCCCTTATCCTTCTTCGCCACAACATCCGGAGTGTCGATATCTGGTCCTATAGCCGAAGACATCTTGTCACGTAGGAAATACTGTTTATAAGATATATGAGTATTAATTATCGAAAGCGGACGCCTGCAATATCTATGGGTCTTTGCTTGATCTTTTGCGCACTATACTCATAGCAAATGAGGTCTAAAACTTGTGTTCGTCTCTTCCAATCATCTGTGATGATGAAATATTTATGTAATATGAAAGATACGCATATTGTAGGTACTCGATTTTTCCACTCTCTCAGCTGCTCATATAGTGATCGACATTCAACTTTTTCAAACTATCTCAACTTTTAAGTAAGATTTTTTTAATGTTCACTCAAATGTCCCAAGGTGCAATAATACATGTTGCAAATATGGTCATTCTTGGAATATTTATGTCACACAAGTTGCCGGAACCAGAAGGTTGAGATTGCGCTGAGGTGCGCTTACCACTGCGATGTACTATATCTAGCACTATGTCTCTTATTACATGTTGGGTACTGACAATTGATGAATTTAATCCGTAATTGTCAACCAAATACCAATGAACCCACGATATCAGTGTTGCTGCAAGACAAGACGAGGCAAGAATTTCTTTTCTCTCGTCTCGACAATTTCAAGGGAATATAGATCATTATTACCGTCTTGTCTTCAATATCGAGAGAAAATTAGTCTCGAATTTTTCTTGACCTGAAGATGGTCTCTTGTCTTGCGGTGAATTTTTATATACTAATTTTAGTAATTTGACTTTTTTCGATAAATCAAATGTATTCTCAAATTATGCACACAGTACTTGATTTTTTATGCTGCTGTTATACCTAATCACGTTCCTAATCTCAATCACGATCGTTTTTAATTTGATTTCTGCGTTACCAGCTCTTCCGTCAAAAGTTTGACCATTATAGAGTTCTTCACGCCCTAGTGCTCAGAAAACTGTCCAATAATCGAGTTTATTTACGAAGATAGGACAGAAATAACTATTTCAAGTCCATCACGGGCTCTTATTTGTTTCACTAATTATTATTGACCGAAGACCTTTTTTATCTTGCGGTTACAAAGTCAGTCGAGTATGTACAGCCACATTGTAAGCAGAACCAGTTTAGATAAGCTTCGAACAATACTTTCGTTCATGAGTGCAGTATAGAAGATTGAATAATGGAAACTTGCAGGAAGCGAGGAACTGATTGGAGAATTTAGATAGTCGACGTCAAGGCACGACTCAATTCTCCGAATGGGAATAATCGTGCGAGATTTTCCAAGGAAAGTTTTATAGATCTTTCAATTGAATGTGCAAATTGCAGTATCTTGAAGTGCATGGTAACATGGATCCCTGAAGAAAAACAAAATCGATCCCATAAGGATCAAGGAGTTGAAATCAGTGACTGTATCCCTCAATAATATAATCATATAAATGGAAAATCAGAGAATATTGACTGATTTGAACCAAGCTTCACTGATTCCAATTCAGATAGATTGAAAATATGTTAAACTGAATAATTCCTACGCAATGAGTGACTTTTTTATTCTTTATTGTATACAGTTTACAAAATTTAGTATCCCAGGGGTTGAACTGCATTATTATTCACATTGATAATTGAATTACCGTAATTTGATTTCATCAGCAAAAGACTGAGATAATACGATCATTTTTGGAAAAAACGTGATCCCTACACCTTTTTTTCATTCTATAAAGTCGAATGATAAATAAAAGTACATTGCAATAAATTCTATACATAATTATGTAATGTGGTAGATAAATATTCAAAATAGAAGGAAAAAATTGATTTCTCAATTAAACATAATTATAATATCAGCTGAGTTTCCACTGAAATGCGGCGGGTTTGAAATTCCGAATCATAAATGCGCCGACGGGTTTGAATTCCTATCTTTTCCAAAACGAGTCCAAAATTGCAGAAATTCAAAAATCCATGAGGTCTGGATCAGTCATTATATCCATTTCGAAGCGGTTATTTGGACCAGGATCCTTGTAACCCGGAAAACGAACCGCAGCTTCTTTAGCCAGTCTTTGTAATATTCTACTATCAACTTTTCCAATTTTCACAGTTCGATAAGTCGACATCGTCAATTCATTTATGCGTTTGACATATTCTTCTTTGGGTACTTCACGCCTGCCTGAATTCCAAGTATAGAAGAACGCGAAATATATGGTTAATTCCGTCACGTTTTTATTCGTCTTCAACCAGTTCAACAATCGAGGTGCGCAAATTTCCGTCGGAGTGTAGTTCATGTAAATCTCCACTTTCGTGTGTCCGCCGTCCAGATCAAGCGTCCGCTTGTACTCGGTATCCCACCTAAAACAATTGTCATAGATAACGAACATCGTGTTTGAGTAATTAAATGTATAATTTGATTACCAGTCTTCGAAGTTTTCCTCGACAAATAAATTGAAACCCCCGTTTTGAAACGCTGCTCTCTTCACAACAGGATTTTCATATTCGAAAAACTCCGTAACTCTTACTATCCAAATTGTCTTCTTGGCGCCACTGACGTTGCAGTTGTCCAAAAACCGCTTCACGTAATCCTGGAACTCTTTCACGTCCGGATAGTAATTCATCTGGAAAAGACATATTTTACTCTATTGTATAGACGCGAATAGATCTCACAAATTTTCATGAAAATTATTTTTTACTACCTGTAGAGTCGGGGTTCGTAGCGACAAGATACTCTTCGGCCAAGTGACCACCAGTCTCTCCAAGTCGCGATTCCTGTACTGCAGATCATCGTTATAACCCAGGAACGGAACGCCAATATCATCAGCCCAGTTTTTTAACACCCCATGATTGATTTTCAGGATTCTGACGACGTCATGATATTTCAACATTTGCAAGCGTCCTTCAATATAGTCGACTCTTGATACTTTGCGCTTTTGCTCATCCCATGCATAGACGAACGAAAAATAGATTGTGAATTTCGTAACGGCTTTGTTTTCCCCCAACCAGTCCGCTAGTCGAGGAGCACAAATTTCAGATGGACTATAATTCGTAAAAAGTTCCACAATGAATTCTCCTTCTGGATAGTTCTGATAGTCTTTGGTGTACCACCTGAAATCACCCCACAGTTTTGTCAAACGATATTGAAAGCGAGGTCACGCCATTCCAATGGAGCCTAAAATTATTGAGGTTTTTTACTACAGAGAATTGTTCTGCACAGTGCATGTTCTACAAGAAGTATTCTACACTCTTTTTTTTCTACACCGTTTTCTATGTACACAATTTTTCCCTATACCATAATTATCGGCATACACGCCGCGGTTCTAAACGGTCAAAATCCCGAAGGATTTTTCGGTTTTTCCTACGTCCCGAAGGATTTTTCGGAATTCTAACCGTGTAGATAAATTGTGTAGAAAAAAAACGGTGTAGAAAAGAAAATTGTATAAAAAAAAAAATGGTGTAGAACAATTCGTGTAGAACATTCACCGTGTAGATCCACTTATTCTTTGTAGAAAAGAATCTCTCTGATGAGAGGCAGGATTACTGCCAAACTGATCATCCGACTGAATTCAAATTTGGAGGGAATATTCCCAGTAGGATTATCTATGTTGTAGCGAAGGATTGTTTGTTATCATTTTGAAATATGAAAATGGCACGTGCTTGTGTAATTTTCCTGCTTTCCAAGTCTAGAAACGTGTATATGTCGAAAAAATCCTGAGCTTCACCATACATAACCAGAAATCCTGCTGGGAATATTCCATAAATAGAATATTCCAAGTATATACCTGAAGTATCGCCATTTTTATTTGAAACTGGAAAAATGAGAAAAACTCCGTATTCTACTTCAACACAAAAATGAGAAAAAATTAATTTCCTATAAATTGCAGTCATACCATTCGAGAAAATTATCCTCCACGGAGTAATAGTTATCGCTTTTGAACGCTGCCCGGGTTATGTACGGTTTTTCGTCTTCGTAACGATAGTCGATTTTGACTATCCAAGTAGTCTGCGAAGCGTTGGTGTCGTTACAGTCGTTCAAAAATCCTTGCACATATTTCAGAAATTTTTTTGGTTCCGGAAAGTATTCCACAGGTCTCGGCGGCCAGTCGTCCTCGTCCATCTGGAAGGCAAGAAGATAAATTTTCAGGGATTTTTTTTTCAGGAAAACTGTTAGAAGAATTAGATGATCGGGGTTTTTATGGTTGACTTATGGTATCGATGACTCTGCGTCAGTTGAACAAATTTTTTTTTTAAAGTGGTGACCAAAAAAAAAATAATAAGAAATCTCATAAACCACTCAATCGATACCGATCGGTACCGTTTTGGCAGATTTTTCAACGTTCACTACTCCGTAAATTTGCAACATTTTTCATTGAAGAAGAATCGAAAGACTTCCCAAAAATTTATATCTTTAACTAAACAAAAAATCCTCATGCTATCATTCCAAAGATTTCCCTGAAATAATATCCCAAAATTGACTTTTTTCCGGTCACTTACTATCACGATTGGTGATCATCATAATATATAATATACCTCGTATCTATTTTCTCCTTATCTTTCACTAGGATTATCTCTGACGTGAGAACTTCAATCTCAAACGTTGTTGCTTATACTAGCATGAATAAAAAATGTCTTCAAGAATTTTTTCAGGATTCTCATGATTCATTTCATCGAATGTTCGGTGAAAGTGATATGAGGACATTTCCAATTACGCAACTGAATCGCCAGTCCTATCATTTCGATTACGATTTATGAAGTAGTGCAAATACGTAACGAGCCGATAACGGAAATACTGATATCGCGAATCGACACGACATGGGCGTTGTCCGCACCTCAACTTCTCGCGCAGCCAGTGTGTATACCTAGAGAGTACCTCACAGTGATCGATATAGACATTCGGGATTTTTTTAAAACATCGAAGAAAACATTGTGGTGAAATAGATTAGGATCGCTGAGCTTCTAATTTTGCGCCATTTGGAATTTTTTTATTTCATTTTCGCGAAAATTATTGCGATATCGAGTTGAAATATTTCTGCATATGGATTTGGTGACGTAATAAAGTGAAAATCGTTTTTAATATGATAAAATAATATATAAAATAATAGATAAAATTATAATATAAGGAAGTTCGAGAAAATATTCATCATGATGCAGTAAGAAATTGTGAGCTTCCCGCCAAAATACTCGCGTGTGCGTTACGTGTCCCTAATTAGTGCAAGCGATATGATATCTCTTCCTATTTTGCGTGGCAAGCTGATATCAGCAACTCCACGATATTATCTATTGGGTCAATAGAATAATATTTTGATATTTAACATCAATGATAAGTGGATTTCGATTTTAAAAAGAAACAAATAAAAATGTGTCCTCGTGATGGTGTATGAATGATGTAATGATTTGTTTATATAAAACGAGATAATTTATTGTCTCGGAAAATTCCTACCTTCCAGAAGTTTTCTCGTTCGCTTTCGCGTATTGTTTAAAAAATGTTGTATTTCTTAGTTGATGGCTGTGAAGTTGACCGAAGTCGCCTTGCTCTTCGACCGAATGACAATTAATCAATGCGTGAAATTTCGATTGCATGACAATTATATATACACCTGTTGTTATCACAGGTGCGGGGGAGTCAGGGAACCCGGTTCCCGCCAACGGAATAACCGAATCGTCACGAAGCTAGTCGCGAAACCATAATTGCGCGATGTGTGATGCGCGATTCACTGCAGCTTCTCGCAGCTTCTATACCTATTTGTAGAAAATTGAACAGGAAATAATGTTCCAGTTCAATTGGCCACGAATAAAACCACTGGGTGAGACAATATAAGGATAAAATTCAGTCATTACCCTGCGCTAATTATTATTTTATTTAAAAATAGGTACAAAATTTGTTCCAGACTTGAGGCTATGTCTAATAGCATCAATTATATCGATAACGTTAAATATACGTATAGATTCGTACAAAAGCTAGGTTCTTTCAAGATTGATTCAGAATAATTAGAGGTAACCAAAATATAATCTATATACACTAGGGTGGTCCTTATTTGGGGTCAAAATTAATTTTACCCTTGCCGCCCCCTAAATCGGTTCAAAATACGTAAAAAGTAATGCTGTAATTTTTTCAGATTTTTTGAAAAATGCTTGACCCTTGACCACGGGGGTTGAAGTTTTCCATTTAAAATACATGGGATTTTTCCACGTTTGCAGTCACTATTTTACTGTGGGCCTAAATATGCTTGTAAAATCTCGAAATTTTCACAAATTAGTTGACAAGCATGTTGCTACATGGGAAAAATTTCCCAAACCCCTACCCTCAAAATATTGTATAATATTACCATAATAATTATACTCTTTTTTTTAATTTTGAAAAAAGTTTGAATTTTTTTTTTTTCGCGTTTCACATGATTTCAGAGTATTTTGAAAGAAATAATAATGGAAAAAAAAATCATAATTATCATGGTGATGTTATACAATATTTTGAGGGTATAAGGAGTTCCGGAAATTTTTCCCGTGTAGCAACATGCTTGTAAACTAATCTGTGAAAATTTCAAGGTTTTACAAGCATATTTAGGCCCACAGTAAAATAGTGACTGCAAACGCGGAAAAATCCCATGTATTTTAAATGGAAAACTTCAACCCCCGTGGTCAAGGGTCAAGCATTTTTAAAAAAATCTGAAAAAATTACAGCACTACTTTTTACGTATTTTGAACCGATTTAGGGGGCGGCAAGGGTAAAATTAATTTCGACCCCAAATAAGGACCACCCTAATATACACATGTAATTAAACGATACGAAAAATTTTACATCTTATGCCCAATTGTTGACTTAAATATTATATATTACAGAGTCTATAATACTCAGGACGGGATATGACCCTATGTCAAAAATAGGATGTGCATCAGAAGAAAACCGGAATTGGAACCTGAAAGTCTCATCAAAGGGTCCAGGCAATGAAAATATGAACTCAAAAAGAAGTCCGGAGTCCAGCAATTAATTTTGGTAACTAATTATATTTATTATACAATATTTTAATCAGGTCAACTAATACAGTTGGTTCGGTATAATTGGTACCAATTTACATTTATTGAACACATGACGAGTAATTACAGGAGGCAATAATTATATCAGGCTCAAAGAATCTATTGGATAGTCATGTGTCAGATTGTTACCGATCATCGATCTGTCAAACTTGGAATTTTTTAAAACTTTATTATATTTCAACCGAATTCAAATAAAAATGCGACAGATACAAATATTTCGAAACAAAATGCACTAAGAACGAGAAAACAGGTGACATTTTCAATGCCTTCAGAGGCTTGCAGGTCTGTAGATTTTATACCCGTGAATTTTTCAGGATAAAGTCTCATTATTCTCGGTGACACAACACATCTTCGGTTTATCAAGAAAGACGTTGACTATTGACGAGAAGGCTCAAGTTTCTAGAACAAATACTCTTTCATACAAAGTAGAGAGTTTCGACCCATTAGCGATAAGTCACACAAAGTTGCCTCTATAAATAAAAACAAGTAGATCCACATATATTTCACTTATCTTTCATATTGACGATCATTTTATAGATTTTCAAATGCGTACACGACAAGCCAAGACGCCACAACGAGAGAAGAATTGGATGAAACCAGCCCAAGATATAGAGGAACGCGTTTCCTATGATTTTCATGCTAGGCTAATTTTAGGAATTATTTTCTCAAAAAGTATTCAATGGATTTGATTCAACTTTGTTTTATTTGAAATTATATCTATTGAGGTTTGTTTACCAATTTTTTCCATGTATGTATAATCACTGGGAACGCTGCTATCATTTCCCGCGTAAAAAGTGTCCCTCGCTCGCACGCAGTTTTCGGTGGCCAAAATATTACGAAAACGGCTGGACCGATTGCATTAAAAATTTTACACAATATTTTTGGACATGTTTTTCTAGTCAGTGACGTAGGATTTTTTGGAAAACATTTTTTTTCGTGAAATGGCGGCTGTTTGAATTTTTTATTTTCTTTCCGATCTCAATTTCCGACACTTCTGGCTTGATAAAAAAAATTATTGTTTGAAAAAAAAATCCTGATGTTCTTTCAAATAAATCGAAGTTGAATCAAATTAATAAAATACTTTTTGAGAAAATAATTCCTAAAATTTTCCTATTTTTCACGCATTCCACTTCGGTCGCGGGTTGGTCCCGTTAAAATACTTCAAGGTCAACTCTCAAAGTGATCCTTTCACCTGATTCTACTTTTATCTCGATGACACTCTCTCTTTGATCAATATGTTCAAACTACGAAGATAAATCCTGCTTTTCAATAATTTGATCAATATTTGATGAATCCCGAGGAGTTAGTAGGATTTGAATTTTGAATGAGTGTAATCTGACGAGATAAGAACCCCAAATCTGTATAAACACACAAATTTCTTATTTGCACGAAGATCATCGATAATTATTGGTTCTATAGCCGTTTAGAAATGCATATGCAATTGCGGATACATGATATAGGTACACATGATATCAGGGTTTTAACTGATTCTCCCGGACTTACATTTACCCCAATAATTGCCACGTGAA
>JAFFZH010002978.1:0-13781 GCA_018420115.1 Euura saliciscinereae
TCGTATTTTTGGGTCATTTTGTCGTAGTCGGGTGAAAAGTAGTATATGCCACACGGGAGGAGCGGATTTTCACCTCGTGCTCGTGCTGCCCTCGCTTCGCTCGGGCAGCAAACCTCGCACTCGGGCGAAAATCGCGCACTTTCCTCCCTAGTAGCATAATGTACTATTTCAATACAAGCCTGCGAAGATGACACACATATGTTGGCGATCGTGACAAGGAAAAAATGAAGCGTGCGACTAGTAATACGAACAGCTGCGAGCGTTCCGGGTTCAAACCCCGTCCAGGTCTTGAAGAAGCAAAAAAACTTACAGCGAACTTAACATGCGTTTTAATTGACATCCGTGCTGAAAAGCTAGTTAGGGATAGCCTATAACAGCGGAAATAGCAATAAAAAGCAAAACTCAACCTGATTTATTGATTTTTTTTTAATTTTTTCACTACACGGGAAAACACTGTTTCGGAGGCCGAAAAGATCACACCGTTCAGTGCAAAGCCCGGTGTATTTTCTTCTGAAACCGTTTGTTTTGCATTGACCTCGCGATTTCAACACCGCAATTTTGTTACTATTGAATGTAATAAAAGTTAAATGTGTGTTTTCTTGCGTGTAGCACTGTTTATAAAAGTTAACCCGCAGAAAACGGAAGCTGTTGTATTTTGCGCCTCTTCCTTCGAGATATAACACGTAGTAACTCCATTTCATGCCGAGTGTGCCACATATTTAAATCTAAAAGGAATATTTACTTCACGCCTAAGCACCCACCTAAGGGTGCTCTGCAGTCCCACAGTCTATCCTGTGAGCGTCATTCTTCGTTTTTGTGCCGAGGAGTTCACATCACAGTATGGTTCAGGGAAATCACAGTGTAGTGAAAATGGGAAAGCAAAGGCCAAGAACATCAGATTCAGACAGTGAGGTGGACGACTCAAAAATCTGGAAGCAACTAAAGCGTATAACGAGAAAGCTGAAGAAACGGAAACACCGTTCAGCGGAAAAAAGGAGACACGGTAAGTCTTCCTCGTTTTTAATTAGTAGATTCGTCCACCACTAGACGCGAGCGGCTAGAACAGATTACATCTCAATTTCATGACGATTCGTGAGGATCGCTCATATATGCCCTTGTCTTGGGCTTCGACGCATAGACTATAGTCGCAGTGGCGACGGAGCGTTCGCAAAAAATCCGCAAAACAAACGTACGATACGTTTTTTTTATGATATTCGAAACGATGTTAGAAGAGATACAACCAAAAAAAGTCAGTAACTGGGAGAGTGTCACTAACTGATACACTCACCTTGAGTACGATTAGTTTTTAGATAATAGAGAAGGTGAAGGGCTTTATCCGGGTTCGGAACCCACGTTTTTCCAATTCGAAGCAGTGGTGCCAACTTGACTTTTTCAGCCGCACTCGAATAAGGATCTTGTTGAAATGTAATCTGAATGAGGATCTTATTGGTTTTCGTCACGAATAAGGATCTAATTCCCAGCGTTTCTGAATAATGATCTGATTCTAAACTTTCGTGAATAAGGATCTTCTTGCCAGGAGGCAGCGATATAGGCGGCGACGCATTCATCCGCAACGTTTTATGATCTTCTATAGATCCCGAGCATTTCGTTCTAGAACGTTCCACGGAGTTCTATGGCTAGCGCGTCCTGCTATATTAGAACCTTCTATGGGCTTCTGTGCTGTTTATTAGCGGAATGAACGGTTTTTCAACAGACCTTTTCGCCTAAGCAATCAATTATCTATAATAATTCGTACTGCAAATACGAATTATTTAAACAAAAATCCAAATAAAAAATATTAAATTTATACGATTGATTGATTTCCAGTTCCTTCAAAGAAGTTGAAACTCGTAAAGCTAAAACTCATGTAAAACATCACACGGTAAATTAGATAATAAATTCTGTGTATTTGTACAACATAATGGTCAGAACAAAAATCATGTGATAAAGTACATAATAATCTACAATATTCTTCATTTAGCATCTCGCAGGAAAAGTTTACACGTGAGCACCCATTTCATGGTCCGTAAGATACTCGTCAATGAAAAAACAAAAGCTACTTGTGGCGTTCAGTGTCAACGTGAGGGCAAAGAGCACATTGTCTACGTCAAGAACGAGGTAATACACTCAGCAGGTGCCGTGCAATCACCTCAGCTACTTATGCAGTCAGGAATCGGAACCAAAGAGCACCTCGAAGATGTTGGAGTTCGGGTTAGCCGCCACAGTCCGGGTGTTGGACAAAATCTTCCGGACCACATCTGCGTTGGGGGGCTCACCTATTCACATGATGCATCTTCCTCCACGAGCGATTCGGCGAGCAACAGTCTCGTAACCATATCATAAGTGACGGAATTTTTGAATAATCAAAATGGTTCACTGTACGGTTTGTTAGGGGGTGAAGGACAGGGCTTTACCAACAGCGGGTAAATGTTTCTTCTGATAGAACTCAGTTCCATTGCATGAATTCGAACTCCAACCATAAATTCAGTCTCAGGTCTGTCCATAACACACCGGATTATCCCGATCTTCAACTGCAGGTATTCGTGTCGACTGGTGATAATGTGGGAGGTGGTCACCTCATTATACGAGACTTCGGTCTTCGAAATACCTTCGTGGCACTTGCCTTAGCTTATGCTGTACAAGGATAAAACCATTGAGGTAAAAGAAGAAGAAATACCTTCGCCACGCGATTGTTCGATAAAATTGAGAACAACAGTTCCTTTATGATAATACCGATCCTAGTGCAGCCAAAGAGCAGAGGTTACATCAAGCTAAGAGATGCTGATCCTGAACACCATCCGGTCATAGTCGAAAACTATTTCTACGACCCGGTCGACTTGGATGCCTTGGTAAGGAGGTCACCAATGTCCAATATAGAAGAAGAAAAGTGGATATAACTGAAGGAACCGACTGTTGATGAACGTTTTTCGTTCAGGTAAAGGGATGCCAAATAGTCCACAACATTACCCAGACCAAAGCCATGAAAGAACTGAATGTACGTCCCAACCCGAACTTGACCCCTGGATGCGGCCCTTACAATCCTGCTTCCGACGAGTACTTCCGGTGTCACATACGATACTATTCGCTAGTTGTACTCGTAAAATGGGCGCTGTAACTGACACCATGGACGTAGTGGACTCGCGCCTCAGGGTGTACAGTCTGAAAGCTCTTCGGGTTCTGGACGCGTCTATGATGCCCCATATCGTTTCAGGCAACATCAATGCTGCGACCATCATGATTGCCGAAAAAGCAGCAGTCCTCATGAAGAAAGACTTTTTTTTACTCTGACACATTCGTCGCACCGCGTACTGGCCGTTGGACGTTGGGTGTTTACCCCAGGAAAAACCACATTAGTATGGAAAAAAAAGACATCAAACTAGTGGATGAAAAAAATTTGACAAAAAATATGAAAACTTCGATTAACATTATTCAAGCGGTCTGTGAATTGAAAATCATAGCCCTATACACCTGGAAATATCGTCAACTCACCTGGAAAACCTATAATTCTCAGCAAATTGTGGATTCATATTTTAAGAGACATTATATTGGCGACACCGCAAAATCGCGGACTATGCTGCTGGAATATGCAGAATACGAACTTGTGCCTAACAGGGCCGGCCAAGTAAGATTTTCCCAGGCGTGGAGTGCTAGTGGTATAGGTATGGAGGGGGGGGGGGGGGAGGGAGTAAAAAACATAGAACTCGCGGAGTAGTTATTTTGTATGCCTGTTTCCGATGCGTAAAGTGGCGCACTGAACACCTAAGAATGACCCTGAAAGATTCGTGACGAATTCTGAATAATCACCCTGTATTAATGACATCTTTGAAACGTCTCTTTCCGTGCCGTAAAGTGCCGTTTTATGGCCTGTGCCGTAAAAAATATTTATTGAGGAAAAGACATTGAAAGTCACTCCCACGCACCTGCGATGCACATGCACGTGCGGATAGGAACTGTAGTAAACTGCGGTTTAATCACTTTCCGTGTTTTGCGCGTAATTCTGTGGAAGACATAACTGATAACAAACAGGATATGGATCAAAATTATGAGATCATGTATTCTCGTGGCGATTGGTTGCCACGTCCACTTGTAGGTACATTTTCTTTTTATGGAAAGTGAGCCAAAATTCGGAGGAATTCCATACCTGCCAAATTCTGAGGTATGGAGTACTCCACCAAAACCATAGGGGGATCGCCGGCCCTGTCTGTATATTCTCATATATTCAAACAACAACCTGGTCGGGCCCACCGCTGAATAAATACACGATATAATGTTCCTCGATTTTTATTTACGAATGAAAGAATCCACTATCGGCCATCAAGTATGCGGCTGGAAAAATGATGTGCCTTAATTTGGGATATATTCGTCGTCGAAATTCGATGAATTGTACATCGTGTAACAATTAATGGACAAAACTTTGGGATTGAGACGAGTACGAAGCGTGTCAGCAATCACACGAGTGGCGAATAAACAATCGTCCCTAGTCACACGCCATATTTTTTTTTCTATCTAAAAAACGATGACCGTTGAAAGTTGAACCCTTGGAGCCATTAACCCGGTTGGAGTTTTTCGTTCCCAGAGAGAAGCAATTTCAGACCAGATTTGGTATAACGCGCCAAAGATAGGGAAATTGTACTTTCCCAGAATGATACAGCGCGGCAGAAAAAGGTCCTTTCAGTACGCTATACCAGCCCCGGGCAGAAATTTCCTTCTTATGGACGAGTGATACCATTTTTGCACTCCGAAATGAGGAAATCTCTGTCCAGAAATGGTATAGCCCGCTCAAAAGTGTAAAATTTCTGCCTCGAAGAGGTAATTCCGGCTTCGAAATGGTAACTCCTGCAATTTGGATCATTGATCAATGATGTGATAATAAATTTACTCGGCAGCTTTCGTCCCGCCAAACTACTAGGCGATTCCCTCTTTCATGTGAGTGTTATAAGAACATTCATTCCGACGACGCTCGTTCACAATTATACATCTTCGAAATGTGATCATTCAAATAAAATGAATTCAACATATTGGTTATACAGGGTATCCGGATAAGGACCCAGAATTCACTTGATTGAAAATCGATTTGAATGAAGATTCGAATCTAAAGTTATCAATTCACTCAAAGTTCTACCTACGAACTTATTTCACTTTTGTATTTGTTTCATACCTACAATAAACCAGAGTTTATTTCCTGATCATAAACGCATCGGGTCGTGCAAATCGTGCCCAACACCCGGATGCTCACCGCAGCTATTGTTATCCACTACGTCATAACGGCTGTTTGTCGTGCGATTCCGAACCTCCTGATTGGTCTACGAGCAGTTATCGTTGACCATGATAGATTACAAACTCCCCCGCGCATCCACACACTTTTTGTATAAAAGCTGCTCCATTTTGGTGCCTTCATCACTCGACTGAATCAACGCAAACTAGTTACCTCTCAACTCTGTATTTTCTGCATCAATCTATTCGGTATACCCGACAAACTTCGACGATGAAAATAGTGATTTTCCTTGCTGCGGTATCCGCTGCGAATATTTTTGTGGGTGTTGAGGGTTTGCAAATTCCTCTCAGAGTGTATTCTGATGAGGGTGTGAGGGGTGTTGGAAGTGTCATTCCAATTACAGCTCATGTCGAAACGGTGCGTTCTGGAGGACTCCAAGTAACACTCCCGAGGAATTTAGAGATTCAGGATATCACGTTTCATGGAAGCATACACGGGCCGATTCATGGTAAAGACATACAAATGATTTAACTGGCCATTGCGCTCGTCACTTTCCGACGAAAATTTTAACCAACGAAATCTCTCTGATCCAGTTGGCGAACGTGGAAGTATCGAAAGACCTTTTCACAGACAACAAAGCGGTCAATGGATTTACAATGGCTTTTCCTCCCTGCGGGGAAGAAACCCAATTTCCTACTGGTTAGCGATTCGACTCACCAACGGAACAGCTTGTAAGGCAATACCCGAGTAGTACACTGTGCCTGAGGATTGAGCCTGTGAAAATTTATTATTTCTTTCATTATAAGTTCAGAAAAATCGTACGTAATACGAATTTGATTATTCTCAAGTTACATCGGGCTAGGCTTTTTCCATATACGAATAAAATATATGCTTGTAAAATGTATACACTGTGATTAGAACCTCATCCACATCTCCCTATCCCTATAGTAAAAAGTTCATGTCACACCCGAATGCTGCCGATGCGTGGCACCCCGTGAGGTTCTGGAAGTTTCATTGCAACGGGCAAAGGATTGCGTCAGCCTTCCAACCAGAGCCGGCGATCCCCCTGTGGCGAGGGGGAAATAAGTCGTTGAAATATTGAAAAATGATCGAGGAAATAACTAAAATAATGAAATTAACGGGAAGGATCTTGTAGGCACCACACTCAAATTTTAACTTTGCAGGCAAGGTCGTGTACTCATTTGAGTTTGTTTGTTGTTTGTTGTTTGTTGATGAATTTGCAAACAAACAAGTTTATGATAATACAGGGTGTCCCATTTTAAATTACCCATTAGAATATCTCGAAAACCAGAGCTACTATTGGAAAATGTTTCGGACAAAAGTTGGATGGTTCCGAGGCAGGAAATTTTTCTGATCAAAAATAAAAAAAAAATGAAAAAATCAACTAAAGTAATGAAAATTAAATGAAATGATGAGAAATGATTGAAAAAATAGATAAAATTATAAGCGGTTTTCCACCGACGACGGCCAGGCCCAGGTTATACCTCCTCACGCGGGGCATCCAGAACCCCGGGCTTTTCCCAACCCTGGACGCGTACCAAGGAGATGCATGTGCCCAGGCAGGGTTTTGCCTGCGAGTCCCGACACGGTCAGGACACCCACGGCGGCCACGGATGAGGACGAGGCCTGCTGGACACAGGCATGTCATAAAACAAGGGGAGGAAGGAAAGACGCCAGGGCGACTAGAAAAAGGGACGAGGAGGACACTCAGGAAGCATCGCTTGGTCTGGACAGATTGACTCCGTGGAAATATTGCGGAGAGAGAATTTGTTAAACCGGCTCGCCGCCATTCGTTTAGATTGTATCTTAGAATTGTTAATAAAATACAGACGTTAACGCACCGTGAAAGAGTCGTTAACGAAATGATAAGAAATTACTGAAAAAATTAATGAAATAATGAGAAAAACTTCATTAGCAACAAAAAAATTGATCTGAAATTAAAGAAATGGCTCACTTTCCATAAAAAGAAAATGTACAAGTGGACGTGGCAACCCATCGCCACGAGAATACATTATTCCATAACTTTGATCCATATCCTATTTGTTATCAGTTATCTATTCCGAAGAATTCCGCGCAAAACACTGAAAGTGATTAAACCGCAGTTTACCACGATTTACAGCAGTTCCTATATGCACTTCATGTGCATCTCACGACTCTCACGTGGCGTCGAAGTGACTTTCGATGCCTTTTCCTTAATAAATATTTTTTACGGCACAGGCAATAAAACGGCACTTTACGGCACGGAAAGAGACGTCTCAAAGATGTCATTAATACAGGGTGATAATTCAGAATTCGTCACGAATCTTTCAGGGTCATTCTTAGGTGTTCAGTCCGCCACTTTACGCAACGAAAACAGGCATAAACAAGCGGGTTTGGAATGACTGTGCGCTAGTCTTAGAACTTCCCGATATTTATTTTGTTCTTATTAGATTATTTAGTCTAGGGAACAAAAATCATATCGACTGAAGAATGCAGATAGGACTAGTCTTGAATAAACAAATATCTAAACTGTGAATGCATGGAGTGTTCTAGCTAATGTCAGGATCGAGTTCCCACGTATACAAAAATATGCAGCCCTTAGTTTTAGTCAAGTGGTCACGGTGATCTGAGAATCATTGCGACCACGTGGTCTATGTATAGGTCTAGCAAGAATTCGGACTTAGATCAATTTGAAACACTACGTAGATCTACCCGTATACTTGGAGATCCAGCCATAGATCTGCGACTTCCCGAAATTCAGATCTATGTCGATGTCAGAACTGATCGTGAGTCTGAAGTGAGTTGACGATGTGATTGGCCTTGGTCGGAGATGAGCTGCGTTGACCACTGTTGGCATCAGATCTGGAAATTTTGTTAAGGCAGTGATAAGGTCCTGCCAGGTTTGCCCTACTGCCCGATCAGGCTCACATCAGGTAAAGTGATCAGGAGTGATCGGGTCCTGACCTCGTTTGTAACGCAGCGTTCCACAAGAGCCTGATCAGGCACCCTGCTCCGTCCGCCGTCAAGGTTATCGATCAGGATCAACGGATCAGGCCGCCTGATCCCACATTAGATTTACTCATCAGGCTTTCTGGTCAAGCCTTGATTATATTCGTGAATCTGTGTGTTCATTATTAAACATTGAAAATATAATTACGAAATAAAAATTTTATGGTTTGAGTAAGTTGAACCACTCATACTCGACCCCATACCAACGTTAGAACGCAATTTTACTTCAGAAAAACTTCGCATTATTTTGACCTAACCGGGTTTCGATCCAGGACCTGTCGCTCGCTCGCATTACTAATCGCACGCTCTACCTATTACGCCAAACTACATACTTATTGGATATTATGAAAACTTTGACCTATTAATAATAAGAGCTTCTAACATGATAATATAAATGATTATGCTGTGTGGTACCAGCGGGTTGAAAGCGTACCAAATGGATGTGTATTACGGATGAATTACACATGTTACACTTGGCGTGAAACGCGTAATAAAGAATGCCTGTTAGCAACCTGACCAGGGTTCTAGCCCACGGTGTCTCTGTCTGTACGACCAGTCACACGTCCTTCTTCTTGAGACACATAAACATCCTCATACACATACGCATACAAATATACATCCAAAACAAAACCCGAGAAACTCAAATATCTCAATAAAAAATAATTACTTAAAAGTAAGTATCGGTTCAAAAATTCACCTGAAAGTCATAGAACTATTTCAGAGCTAAAAAGACAACATGAAAAAATTGGGATTGAATGGGAAATGGTGCGAGATCTAGAGATGCGTCGCGTTGAGGTGGACAGCGACGGATTGAGTAATGCATTATTGTCTACAGTTCTGAAGTTTATAAAGTTAGCATCTGCAGTTCGTGCCTTGAACATTAAGAATATAACTCGACAGTTGCTGGTTTTCGAGAAAAATGTGAATAACATGGAGCACTTGAATTTCAGCATCTGGTTTTGAAATACAATACCTGTTATGCAAACGCTTCACACAATTTCAGATAAATTATCATGCCAATCGTTTGCGCGTCGTGTGCGCAAACAGCACCCACAATAATTGATCAGTAATCATTACCGCAACTACTGAAAAAATTATAATTCCAAATCTAAAAAGCTGGTACCAAAATTCATTAATGCAGATGCGCCGGAAGTGGTTCAATTACGTCCGTTCCAGTTCCTAAACAAAGAAAGCCGTGAAAATGATAGTGAATCGAGCTGAATATCAAAAATGATGCATAATATTGATGACTTCAGTTCGTTCGGTTTCACTTAGGTTGATTAAGCAGCAAACAAGTAACATTTCAGAATCAGTCATTTCGGAATGTAACTTTTTCTCTGCCTATACATATATGGGCAATACTGGATTTTGGTACCAGCTAATTTGTAGATTTGGAATTTTTTTTCTTTAACGGTACATGTAATAATTACTGATAAATTGTTGTAAGTGCAGCTGTTTACGTAAACAACGCGCAAACGATGGGCATGATAATCTATCCATAATTCTGTTGACAGTTCGCATGGTATCGTATTCACGATCAGTAACCGGATGCTGAAATTAAGATCCCCAATTTTATTTGAACTTTTCTCGAAAACAAGTGAACGCGCAAATGAAATCGAGTTATATTCTTCATATTCAAGGTACGCGCAAATGATTTACCTTATTTTCAGACAATTATCTTGACTGCAGATGCTAACATTATGAACCTACAGTTCTGCACGAAATCTGTGTCGTTAAAAGACGTTTTTATGATGAGCACGCGATTACTTCTGAAACACTCTTAACAGTTGATATATATCCGTTAACGAACAATACACAAGCTCAAGTCAATCTGAATCAATCGTTCTTTAACGATAACGTAACATACTTTGAGGTAACTCCGCAAAATATCTTTGTGGTGATCCGTTTGGTGTGCAAATTTGTATCCAATCAAACAGATTTCAATTGAACCTACAACACTGATATTTTTTTGAAGAACATTAAAAAACGCCCTAACGCATAAGCTCGGTTTCTGGAGCGCGCCTATCGCGCTATGCTGAGCTGTATCCGAATGAGGACCCGAAATTCACTCGATTGAAAATCGATTTGAATAAAGATTCAAATCTGAAGTTATCGATTCACTCAAAGTTCTACCTACGAACTTATTTCGCTTTTGTATTTGTTTTATACCTACAATAAACCAGAGTTTACTTCCTGATCATAAACGCATCGGGTCGTGCAAATCGTGCCCAACACCCGGATGCTTACCGCAGCTATTGTTATCCACTACGTGATAACGGCTGTTTGTCGTGCGATTCCGAACCTCCTGATTGGTCTACGAGCAGTTATCATTGACCATGATAGATTCCAAACTCACCCGCGCATCCACACACGTTTTGTATAAAAGCTGCTCCATTCTGGTGCCTCCATCACTCGACTGAATCAACGCAAACTAGTTGCCTCTTAACTCTGTATTTTCTTCATCGGTCTACTTAATATACTCGACAAACTCCAACGATGAAAATAGTTATCTTCCTTGCTGCGGTATCCGCTGTGAATATTTTCGTGGGTGTTGGGGCTATCAAAGGATCTCCAATGGCACATGAGGTCCGATTGGTGGGTTCTGGAGGATTCCAAGTAACATTCACGGACATTGCCGGTGTTCAGATTACCGAGTTTCATGGAAACATAGAAACGCCGATTGCAAGTAAAGACTGTAACAGTACTTTTTCTAGCCTGGGGAAATTTAGATGTTATAACTAGAAATAAGTACATATGTTTAAAAGACGAAAATTTAGCACCGAATGCAAATAACCTAAAAAATATCTGAAAAGTCTCGAAATATGAAATCGGATGGGCGCCAGGTACTGCTTCGCGCCAACAAAAATTAGTTAATCGGTAATCTCAACTTCTATACCTGAAATTTCTCTTAATCTTCAATTCTTACGAGAATGCGACTAATTATCAACTCAAAAACTCGAAAAGCTGGCTAATCTCAGTAGAGAGGGGAACGCGGGGGCGACAAGAATTACACGCACTTATGACTCAATTTATAGACGATGGAAAACATATTACATTTATTCAGAAGTTTTCTCGAAAAACTATCGAGATCAATTTAACAAACCAAATATCTTCAGACATGATACCAATATTATTTAAACAGATCAAATCAACATGAAACACATAATCTCGAAAAAAAAGAAAACCTAATACTAACGGAAGAAAGAAGGCCAACTAAATTGAATCATAATCATGAAACCAAAATTTTGAACCAATTGAACCAAAAACCAGGATCAACGAAACTGGATAGAAAAAGATACAGTTAACGTGATATGACTAAATATTCAACATTCCATATTTAAACCTCACCAACATAAGATATTAATGAACAGGAGGAAACGCAAACTTTGAATAAGACGTGAATCTTAAAACTAGAATACGATATCTCGGGGATAAGCGTGCTCGTGTTATGACATGCAAATTACCACTGAACGGTGGAAGAAGAAAATTATAACAATAAAATCAAATTAAAAATTAAAACATCAAATTAAAACTTAAATGATACGAAAATGCACCTAAAGCAAAAAGATATCAAAACGGCGGCTCGAAAACGTCAAACACTTGGAGAGTTAGTGAAAATTACGACAACTTTATAAAGACTCTCAAATTTCACAATTCAACTTTAAACAAATTCGAAAACATTGACCCTAGAATTCCTCGATGTCGAATCAGTAGCAAAACCGACCCTAGTAGATCTTCTCAGGCTCCGGTACGTAGACATGACATATGACAAAACAAACAAAAAAAAAATAGTAAAACATTCTTCAAAGCTAAATATAACCATAATTTTGGGAAACGAACATTTGCGACTCCTCGTCCTGTTTTCCTGCGTCCACGGCCAGAAAAACGGACAAAAGAATAAAATCACGGGTGAAGGCGTTGGTCACGCAACGAAATACATACAAATGATTTGACTGGCCATTGCGCTCGTCACTTTCCGACGAAGTTTTTAACTAACGAAATCTCTCTGATCCAGTTGGCGCACCTGGGGATATCCACGGACCTGTATCCATAGAAGACGGTAGATGGACTTACACGACCTCCACGGATAACCTAGTGCAGTCAGGAGCCACAATTAACTACTGGTTATTGATTGTACAGAACGGAAAAATTTGGCGGACAATACCCGAAAGCTTCATTGTGCCCAAACCCCGAAAGAAGAACTTCATTAGGAAGTTAGCAGGGTGCTTAAAATGTCGTTAAATTTCTTCAGATTTCTATGGATGCTAACAAATAACGTGTCCCTGGTGACACCATGCCACCACAAGAGGTGAAATGGGAAATCCTGAGGATTGAGCCTGTGAATTTTTTTTATTTCTTCCATTATAAGTTTTGAAAAATTGTACGTTTTTCCATAAACGAATAAAATCTATGCTTGTAAAATGTATACACTGTGTCACTGTGATCAGAACCTCAAAACTGTTTCACATATCCTATAATATTTACGATCATATAAAGTTGACGAAGAACAAGCTCCACGTACTCCTGAAACGAAACAGAGAACAGTGGAAGTCCAATTGAATTTTCTTCTTGTTCTTCTGTTGAAATGGCGAGTCATGAAACGGACACACAAGGTTCCAGTAGATTTTCTTGGACACTTCTTCGATCGGATTCTTTTGGGTCTGTAAAAAAACTGGATGTTCACGAGATACCGCCAGCCATGATCCAATTTTTGCTGTATAATATGAAATTGAGGAACTTCTCTATGGAATCCGAGAGGCCCCAATAAAATTTAAACAACTGGGTTGTAAAAAGCTTCGACCTGTTATTAATCATTCACACCACGAGCCACCGCTTGGTAGTCAGTTTCGTTTCAATTAGAAACTTACAGCGAACTCAATATGCGTTTTAATTGACATCCGTACTGAAAAGCAAGTTAGGGATAGCCTATAACACCGGAAATAGCAATGAAAAGCAAAAACTCAACCTAATTTATTGATTTTTTTTTCACTACACGGGAAAACACTGTTTCGAGGGCCGAAAAGATCACACCGTTCGGTGCAAAGCCCGGTGTATTTTCTTCTGAAACCGCTTGTGATAAATTGTATGCTGTTATGAAAGATTTCAGGTTCACATTTATTACGTGATTTATTCTATGATTTTTCATGTGATTTCTTACATGGTCTATGATTTCGTGGTTAAATGTATACTTAATTTCATAATTTGTCATATGATTTGTTACGTGATGACATTCAACGATGTAAAAAGAAAAAACAAGTTGAACATGGGCCGGGATCGAACCGACGATTAGACCCCGTTCGGACACATCTGCAGCGGACACAATCATTATCGGACACATTTTTTAGGACACATTCAGATCGGACACCTCATAAATATTAATTTAATAAAAATGAAATTGGACACATCCGGATCGGCCAGGAGATAGATAGTGCTTATATATCGCGTGTCTAATGGCATAAGGACGTAAGCGCCATTATATGACTTTCTGCTTTCCGTAACGGCAAAAGGTCATATACAGGGTGTTCATGATAACTTTGGCAAAAATTACAGGGTGGGT